>JAEIIU010044143.1:0-80607 GCA_018874675.1 Drosophila baimaii
AGGAACGATATGGGAAAATTGGCATATTTAATTACTTACATACTGCAAGGGTATTTAAACTTCGGCTTGCTGAAGTTAGCTTCCTTTCTAGTTTTTTTTTATTTCATTTTCAATGTTTGCGCGATAATATGGAAATGGGGTCACTTGCAAAAAGTCGCGTGCTCACTGCGATTTTCAGGGGCGCAAAAATGCGCGCACTGCCCCGCTGGCTGGCTGCTCAGGGCTGACAAATTTCTCCTTCATTTCACTTTATTTCACTTTTAGTCCACTGTTTCTTTCTTTTTGCTGGTTTTCTTGTTCAGTTTTCAGTTTTCATACAAAAGTCCGTTGACTTTCGTTTTCATAAGCGAAAGTGTACTCCATTTAGTTTGGAAGTTGCCTCTTGTTTTTGTTGCATTTCTTTTGGGCCAAACTGGTTTGCTTGCCGCCGCCGCCTTTTCTGGGTCAGCAGCGAAGAAGAGTGTGCTGTGTGTGAGTGTGGTGTGTGTGTGTGTGGAAAGTGTGTGTCAATTACTTGATATTTGGACATTTAAATTATTATTAGAGGCAACCATGGGGAGAGTCGGGGAGCTGGGAGTTGGGAGTTGAGTTGAGTGAACCCTGGGCGGGAGAAACTCCAGCTTGAATGCAAAGAAAGTGAATTTCAGTTGCGGTCTGCACACAGAAATTGGGTCGTACCAGCCCCGAACTCCACTCTGCACCCCCCCTTCTAGTCCCCCCTTGTTGGTGTAACAAATTGATGGCGCTTAGAGCCGGTTAATGTCGTTTTTTTTTTCTTGTATTTGTTTCTCTTTGCCGTTTGCCGGTGTGTTAGCGAAAAAGTGAAATTATTTTATTTATGAGCATTCAATTTGATTTTTATGCATTTGCGCTTAAATTATTGAATGGTTTTCGTGTATTTATTGGCCTGCCATCAGCCATAGTTAATGGCTACATTTGACGGGTTTGACGGGGCCCCCCGCTAGTCCATCTATGGATGTTTCAGCTTGTTTATGTTGGTTTTGGGAACACTTGCACACTTGATCTTTAGCTGAGCGCAGTTTAACCGGATTAATTGATCGGTTTTAGCGGGTTAATTTATTTATATATATTTTTATATTTTTTTATATATTTTCTATTCGTAATTTGATCTTACTTTACGGTGGAGATTAAAGCCAAGACACCAGTCTTTAAATATCTACTATATATTTGTTTATTTGAGTTTTAAATAAAAATTAATAAATATTAGATAGTTATTTAATAATTCTTATTAGGCTTTATAATGAATAAGACTTAAATACGATTATAAACTTAATACCTAAAGTATAAAATATTAAACTATTTAGCACTGTTTAGTTCTTAAATAATGAAATTAGGTTTTTTGAAAAAAAGGTTAAAGCCGCATTCAAAACCTAATACCTAAAGTAACACAAATTAACATTTTAACATATATTTTTGTTGTTGGAGCTTACAATATACTTCTTATAAATATATATGAATTAAGCTAAGGTCCTAAATATAGAAAATCACTAAAAAGGCTTGGCAGGACAAGGCAGGACAATGGAATTTCTTTAGAAACAGCAGAATCTCATCTCAAACTAATCCGCTTGGAATGCTGCACCTTGATATAAACCCTGACACACGACAGAGCTTCCAAAAACGACTAAAAATCAAGTTATTATTAAGCCCCCCTAATCCATTCTGATTTATCCCAGTCTATGCTTAATTCTAGAACATTTTTCTGGCCAAAAAACCTTTCTATATGTCCCCCTCCCAACACAAGTGCTTGGGATATACGATGTAGTATGCGATGCGCTCATATGCTTGATAAATTGTAAGCTTTATGGGATGAGCAATGGCTCACATTTCCTGGCCAAATCCGGGTCGGGCTTCTTTCTCCTTTCCTGCTCCTTTCGACCTCAATTCACGCATAAAATCTGCAATCAAATGTAAATAGGAAAAGCTCATAAGCTCGCAGGGCTTCAATATTGGGATATAAAAACGCCGAGCTTTGCAGCACACACAGGACGCCGCCAGAGGAATGTATTTGCGGCAGGCTCACATCATCGGGGGTGGTTTCATTTGCTTCAATTTCGCCGCCTCCGACGCAAAAAAAAAAGAAAAAAGAACAAAAAATATTGGTGCCAAGGATGGGGAGTGTTGAAGACATTGTCACGTATACGCCGCGTATGCCAGCAATTATGTATGTAAACGAGGGGCGTTGGAGGTGCCTGGCTGAGAGTTAACCGAAAATAAGCCTGAAGGTTATACATACCATGCTCCTCCTCCTTCTATATAGAAGGTAGCCAAAAAGACAGTCGGAGTTTCCTGATGCGCAATTCAATCAGTTGATGGACTGCCAAAGGGTCTGGGGGACGGGACCGTTGCTGGGGCTCATTATGTTGGGTGGCTGGGGCGTAACGAAATATATACAACTTATGTAGGTATGTTGGGTATTGCGTGGCCCTAAATATATGCAGCCTAATGTCACACAGGTAAGGCTTACTCTCTGCTGGGCCGGAACCACCTACCCATCAATCAATTTTCTCTGACTAACCACCACTTTCTGTCTCCATCTGACTCCTTGCCTACCTCCTACCCCTTTTTTGGTGGCATTTCAAGGTCGCCTTTATCCTCATTACCCTGCAAATTAGTTGGGCTGGGCCCATTGCCTTTCCCCTTCTAAATGCGTCGCAGTCCGAAAATGCCTCAATTCGGTTTGGGTCAATTTTCCCCCCAGACCCTCAATTTGTTTCACATTTATCCACACAGTTAAAAAAAAAATACATTAAAAAGCTGGCTATAAGTGGTATAGTCTTGTGTTTTTTGTTTTTTAAACTTAAATATAAGATTTTAAGAAGAATTTGTAGTTCAGAGGTAGCACTTACATTGAGAACTTATTTCTTTTAACTCAATAAACTGTAAAATATATGTATTATTTTAATTATATTCTGTTCTAAAATTTTAAAATAAAACAAGTAAATATATAAATTTTCTCAATTCCTTAACTAACATTTATTAGAGTAATCTATTTTATTTATTAATGTTTTTAAAATAAAATATTTCTTGACTTTTATAAGGATTTCCTGGTAATGTTGAGCACTTCTATAGAAACTCTTTTATAAACCAAATAATGTTATTTAAACTGAAACTAAATTATTTCTAAAGTGTCTAAGCAGTTAAATGTTAAATAATTATAATATTCCTAAATATTCCTTAACCCTTTAAAAAGTGTTCCAGATTTTTTGCCTGTGCATCTTGCGACCAACTGATAGCCTGTAATTATCTAGCGTGGGCGTTCTCAGTGTTTACGGCGCCATCATTTTTGGTTATGGTTGTCTCTGTTTCTGTTTCTGTGTTCGGCTTTTGGGGCTGTCATTATGGAGGACCCATAAAAATTCCTGTTCTGGTGCGTCTGGTGCGTTTTTCAGCTGAAATGGGCTGGGCTGGTCACGCCCCTTCAAATGGGGAGACACACAATCAAATTGGGACAAGAATTCCTGCAAATTATTATAAGTACTTACTTTATTAAATGATTTTAACATTAACTTTAAAGTAGATTTAAATTAAGAAGTATTTTTCAAGGTAAAAATAATCCCCAATTATGGGATTTAAATTTGTTTTTGGATCAAGTGCATATCGATTACTTAATGAGCTCTCAGAACTTCTTCGCTCTGTAATCAAAGTCAAGTCCTTTAATGTTTATTTTCGTTAGTATATAAAGTAAGTAGTAATTTGTCCAACCCAAAGCAGGCAATGAAGATCTGAAGGATTCCCAGGCCACTGTGTAACCTCTTCTAACAGCGGGTTATGGCCTTATAAATAAACCCAGTGTCAGTCGTCCTTGGGCGCCCGAGGGCTTAGGGCGCCGCCTGCTTTTATGGCAGCTCCTCCTTGTCCTGGGCCATTACAGGATAGAGAGAGTGGGAGGGAAAGCATAGAGTATAGAGAATAGAGAATGGCAACCAACTGTTGCCGGCGATAAATGGCTGACGACAGGCGGCACTGTGAGTGTGGAGTGTAGGAATCATAAGCCGGCGTCGCCTGTCTCCAGTCTGCTCTACTTGTCAAGGACACACCAGTCGCAATAAGAAATGCGCATACAATATGACAGAGCCGAGGCCTCCCGAACAAAAAAGGGAAAAAAAGAAAACAGGAGTGGGAAAGCTTAGTGGCAGTTGGAAGCAAAATGTTTGCCCCATCACCGCTATTTAGCAATGCAAAACTATGGCAAACATTTTCAATGTCATGGGTGGTGGTCTGCTGTCATGTTTCAGCACATTCAGGAAGTGCTGATCAATATGCCAAAGTCAATGCCCCGCCCCCTCAATATATCCGCCTCCGCGGAATAAAATGAATAACTGTCGATCTCACTTGATCCCCGAAAAAGTGTTTAATATATTCCCGAACTCGTCGAGTGGGACAGGAAACAGTCGCCGAAAAAAAAGAGAATAAAAACACAAACAGAAACAGCATTCGGATAATCGAGTTTAATTTATTCCCCTGAAATGAAATAGAGCGGAATAATGTGGATTTTTATGGCATACAATCAGCCAGGGAAGTGATCTTGAATTCATTGGATCAAGGGAGTTTTTTTTAGGTAATATAAGCCAGTCAAAAATAAACTCAGTCAAAGAAATAAATCTAGAAAAATATATAAATATAGCACTTATATGTTACAGACTCCGGTTCCCTTAACTATACTATTTATTTACAAAATATTACTCATACGCCAGCTAGACAGCTTTTCACTGTAAGTTCTATTAAAAACCTCTCTAAACTTTGTACATTCCCTTAAAAACTAATTCGCCATAGGATTTTCCCATTAAAAAATGATTTTACTCACAGCCTTGGCTCTAAGAACTTGACACAGAACTCACGTAATATTTATTTATCGGGGCAAACCAAGGCAAAATAAAATCCCCCCTCTCATGATCGTCATCCGGCCAGAGTTCTCTCCACAGTATCGTAGGTAATAAGAAACCAATTTTAAATATTTATCCCGACAGATGTCTGATGTAATGTAATGCTCGCCACTCACTCACTCTGTTTTTGTTTACTCGTGAAATGAGGTTTTATGCGTAATTTGATTTATTTTACATACCCTGACGGCTGCTAGCGATTATAGAACTATGATTTCGCATTTTGCCATGTGCCAGATCGGAGCTCGGACACGGCTGGCCTTGGGGGTGGGTGGTGGTGGCATAAGTTGCATCCGCGGGTTGCTTGAGCAGAACGTGCACTTTAAAAGGCACTTGGCATCGGGCATTGGTAGCCCTGATCCCAATTCTGTGTACTTAATGCCAAATGCAGATGTGGAGGATCTCCCTGAAGTATCTCCTGGCTCTCCCCTATCAAGTTGTAACCCTTGTCAAGTCTTGGTTGCCCTTTGGATTCGGAAAATCTCACTAATGTCAACTTGGTAGGGTATTCGTATTGTGTGAAATTGTTCAAAGAGCAGCCTCCTCTGTGATTTGGGTCGAGTGCTGGTGACTGGCCCAGAAATACTTACATATATAGAGAGGGAGATATGTGTATATATTTAGTATCTCTCAAAAATTATGCTGACTTTCGGGGGTGGCCTTTTTAATAGCCCTGCTGGCCTAATTCGGTTTCTAGCCAACACTTTGAGGGCATAACATAAGCGGATTCTGCGCGATTCAGGTTTAGATACTCTAAAAATGAAGAAAATATATAGGATTTCGTAAATGAGAAGTTGTAAAAAAATTGAGGAGCATCAAGTGAGTTTCTGAAAGATGATTTAAAAGTAGGACTAAAATGGGATTAAATATTACTCCAAAAATAAGACATTAGAATAAGAAATACAAATAAAAAAGACGAAACTAAGTTGAAATGATTTCCACAAACCCAAGCTTATTTAAGGTCTTTAAATATTTTGGAGTTTCACTTTATTCTTTTTCCATTTATGTTGTTTATTAACTTTGTGGTGTTTTGTTTAACAAAATTAGTTATAATTCTTAAAATAATCTTATATATTTATTCTGCTTTTTATGAATAAACGGAAATTGTTAAAAAAAAGAAAGTCACTAGATTTCCAATGTAAATAATGCGGAAATTTAATTATATATTAAGAGAAATATCCTCAAATATTTCCTATTAAATTTGATATGTAATTTCTTCCTTAAAAATTTCCATTTAATAATTATTTAGCATAAATACAAATAAATACACAAACTTTCCAAGAACTTAGGGCATTTCACATTCTCCATCTTGGGCCTTTCATCAGCCGCCTTTTGTTTTTATGGCCAGCTCTCAACTTTGACCTTGAATCCCCAAATAAAAAAAGGAGAGTAGGCAGCAGGGAGCAGGGGACAGGGAGCCGTCCAAGGCGGCTCCTCGCCTCAATGCGATTCTCGTAAAAATTCCCTACGAAAAAATTTCGACGCAATTTCACATAGCCAGGGTTAAGGGGGCGTGGCAGGGGTGGAGGCGATGGCAGTGGCGTCGCCGTTCCCTGAGCACTTCGTTGTTGTAATTGTGTAAATAGCGAAACGCTCTAGGTTATTGCCTTGTGTGTGGGTTTTCGTGGGGTCGGAGGAGCGCGTGTGTTTTTTGTTGTTTTTTCCGTGCGGTTGTTTGCCTTGGCATCCCCGCCGAACCCCCCGTCGGAGAGTATTTGTGCGCGGCGCCCATGTTTGCTTAATATTTGTAAAATTAACTGGAATCGCCGCAAGGGGGCCGCCGCTGCCGCCAGGACTGGCCACTTGGTGTGGAATTCTTATTAACTGGACTCGCAGTAGACAACAACAGGGATGTCTCCGGCGATGGGGTGATAGGGAGAGTTTTGGTGGCACAACCCACCTCACAATGGCAACCCACTTAGGCCCCACTTACCTGTATGTTACGTAGACCAAATAGTTGAATCCATTATCAAAGGGGTTCGTATTCAATTTCAGCGAAATTAAAGTTTAGTTTATCTTTTATATAATATACCAGGGTCAGGCTGTAGAAAAATGTATTGAAATAATATTAATAAGCATTGTTTTAATAGTTCCTCAGATCTGAATATATTTATTGTATTATTTACAGAAAAATATGTATAAAATATGTATTTTTCATTAAATAAACAATGAAATTAAGTAATCCTATTAAAGGTATATTTTATAGTAGCTATATTATAGTTTAAAATGTATTTTCTTACTTGATCTTCAAGAGTTTCAGGGAAAAACGATTTTGAAAGTTGTAAATAAAAAATGTTGACGAAAGCCTCCACCATAAAAATCTGGGCAAAATCAGGGCGTAAAACATTGCCTACTTTTCAGCATCAGTAGGCACCAAATAAGTATTATATTCCTTAATTTTTATAGAAATAACAAAACAACTAAACAAGAATATAAGCAATTTATGTCATTGATTACGGTATTTTCTTTAACAAATAAAATTTTAATGAAAGATGATTTAAACTTTTTAAAAACCGTTTAACAATTAGGCAAACTATTAGACATTCAGCAGACCTACTTAAGCATAATTTTTCTCTTATAAAAACTATATTTTATTTACCATAACGTTTCCCATAACACATATTAATGGCTGTAGCAGCCAGCCCACATAAAGTTGGCATTTACTACGCCATTGTGTAAGCCTGTTAGCTAAATTCCGGCCCCGGCATTGTTGAATGAACGTAGAACGTAGAAGTGTCAGAGTTGGGACCCCCAGGAATCCGAGCACCCAAGAACCCAAAAAAAAAACCTACAACTCCCGAACCTCTGGTCCGAGGCGCAGTCTCGAATTCCCGAATGTGCGCCACGTGTAAATAAGCAATCAAGCAAGTCGAGCACCACCGCCGCCCACTTATCCAGCGCCCACGGGCCACGTGGCAGATAACGGGACTGGGATCTGGGATCCCTGGTCCCGGAGAGGGTCCCAGCTGAGGCCACCAGGCATGCAATGTTATTGTCAAGGACATTTCAATACAACACACGCGTCGCTGTCGTCGTCGTCGAACCCCCAAAAAACCCCAAGCCCCCCAATTTGTTTGCCCAGCTTTGTGCGCTCCTTTTTTGTCCCCACTTTCCTTTACGGCCCCATGCTTCCCCCCTGGGATGCTGCGGCATTGCCTTTGACCTTTCTGAAGGAGATTGCCGAAGCTCTCGATGTGGTTAGCCCCGCTGACTGCACAAGCATGAAGGAGGTCCTAACTACAGGGGAAGAAATTCGAAATTTAAGATTTTAATTGAGGAAAATTAAGGAAAATTAAGATTTTATAAACTATAATTTCTAGTTTATAATTAGGAGTAAAAAATAATATTTTTCGTTTCTTTAAATAAGAAATTATTATTGAAATTCTACTAAAACATATCTGGGTCTAATATGAGATTCTTAATTATTATATATAGTATTTTATTACCTTCCTTTTTCTCCTTTTTTTTATACTTACTTACTTAATTTCTTTTATTTTATCAAATTTAAATAGTTTTCTTCCATTATTATTTCTCTCTGTACCTTGTGTGTGTTCGAATACCACTTGTTTAGCTTCTCAATAAATTTAAGGAATTCATTCTGCCGGAATTTGGTTCTCCATAGATAAGGAATCTTTTTGGTGGAGTCCTAAGCGATTTTCAGTTCAGTGGAAATTACCATTCGGTTGACAAACACACACACACAGGGCTCCGCGAAGGAGGATGCCTAATTCTGTTTACACTACCCGGCAGGGCAGGGCAGGCCAGGCAAAGGAAGCAAACAAAACAAATCGAGGCAAGTGTCTCTAAATAAATCTGCTTAAAATCAGAAATCACTTAGCCACCGCACACACGCTCCAAGGAATACACACACACATACACACGCATATATATATATGCGAATATATATAAAAAGGAGCGCGTGTCGGTAATCAAGTGCAAACGCAGAGCAAGATGAAAAGCCAGAGAGGGGTAGGTAGGAACTGGCACCGGCAACGAGCATGGCAAGTAAATGGAAAACTTGGCCCAGAAAGGGAGGACCTCTGAAACAACACCCCCCAACCCTCCCATGGGCAGGCGCGTGCAACACTTGTCAGCGTGACCTTGGCAGCTGTCAATGCCATTCGGGGCTCCACTTTAGGCCTGCTCCTGCTCCTGCCTCCTGTTTGTGTAATTTGCGCGCTTAGCATATTTTTAGGCGCTCGAAAAGTTTTTTGGCACATTTATTGTGTTTACCCTTCCCCTTTTGGAGCCTTAATTTAACGACCATCCCCAATGGAACTCATCAAACGCCGGCCGTTTATGCCGGTTAACATAGGGTTAAGGCTCTAGCGGTGGCGCTGGCCTGCCTGCCATCGATGGCAAGTGGTTAACGCTGGCCAAAAGGACTTTTTAAACGGGGTGTCAAGAGCAGCGAGGCCTGTGTCAAGGGTTGAATGGGAAAAATATGGAATTGGAAGTGAATAATTAATACGGAATATATACGGATATATTTCAGCGAGCCAGGAAATGAAAATCTTTAGCAGAGGGTTTACAAAAGGAGTCAGGGGTTTGGGGATGCTTTGCAATACTTAGCCTTAAAGAATGTCTTTTAATATATATTTAACTATTTTTAAAGGTTACTTTTTGTTATAAGGTATTCCATCAAAATTTTAAAATAAATTATTAAATAGCTTAAATAAATACTTAGCTTCTTTTCTACAAAGTTAGCTGGCACTTATAGAGCACTGCTTATTTTAATATGACTATTTTCCTGTTTAATTCAATCCTTAATAGTTTATCTTCCATTGAAAACGAATGAGTGTAGTTTAATAGTCTAAAAAAAAATCCCCATGTATTCCAAGATCAACTAAATATATTTTATACATTTGATTCTGTCCCTCTGAATCAGTTTATAAAGAAAGCACATTACTCATACGCCACCGACGCGGATTTTCTCTCGCTCTCCCTCTCTCTCTGTCTGGCAATCCTCTGACTCGCTCTGTTGGAAATTTGTGTTTGTAATTTCAATTATGGTTTACACGAGTCCCCCATTGTTGCTTTTGCTGGCTGCAGTCTCAGTGACGCGGCTGTCCTCTCTCGTCTCTTCACCACCCCACCCCATTCGCCCGATATTAAGTATACGCCCGAGTTCGTTCGCCAGCTGCACTTGGCATTGGAAACCCACCCCATTCCTCCTCCCGCCCACTCGACGCTGCTATCAGTTCTGCCGCCGCCTCGCGACTGCAGTTCAAGTTCAATGTCAAGCGCATTTCGCCGCTGTGTTTATATTTTCGAGTGTACATTGCGCCTTTGTGTTCCGTGCAGCTCGCTCTGCTTCTGCCTCGGCTATAAACGTGAAATTTCTGTTGATATTTACTTTATATATATGTATATGTATATATACACCAGACTCTTGAGTTGTTATTTCGGCTTTTTTTGTAAGCGAATCAATTTTGATTTATCTTGAAGTTCATATTTACGACCTTTAACTGGAAATGCTTAAATTATTGAGCCGGGCAAGGAAATTAAATATTTTAATATCTCATTAAATTTGCAATAAAGGGATTCATTTTACGTATTTTTTGAGGTATTTTTATCCTTGGATGAAAATGTATAATGAAGAGAGATACAGATTTGTTTGGAAATTTAAAAACAAGCTCGAAAAATCAAAGACAAATAAACAAATTAATAAGTTTACTTGTCAGGCATTTATAATTAAATAAATACATAAAGTTAGCGTACCTAACGAAAGAATTTTCTTTGATTTAGTTGTAGATAGTATGAAAAAAATATTATTTTAATGCCTATTCTGTTAAAAATATTATAGTTTTCTTGTTTCTTTATTAAAGAAATCCCATAAATATTATATGGTCACCATTATCACTACCCACCTGACCCGGAATTATTTTAATTCAACTCTTCACCTGGCTCTGCCCTGTAAAACCCTAAACTATTAGGGTGTAACGATCTAAGAGATACGCCACTTAACGAGCCATGCAATGTCAATGAACTCTGAGATTTAAATCACTTAATTGGCCATCTTTTTTTTTCGGCATATTAATGCGGTTGCTAACGCATGTATGTATGGTACATAAAAAGGCCAAATTTATCTATTAAATTATACCCACTTCCCGGATCGATTCCGCGCCCTCTAATCTATGAACCTATGAACAAAACTGTCGCCAGGCTGAGGGGGAATATATGCCTATAAATCGCAATATTTACCGACTCGGAGCCCCGAGTCGAAGCAAACAGAAACAAAAAAAAAATCCCCTGGCAAGTTCACAGGCAGGCCTCTCAAGGACAACTTGCGCATAATTCCAAATAAAATGTATAACCATTAGGGGGGTGGTGGGGATGGGTTGTGCTGGTGCTGAGCACGCGGCACATAAATGAAATTTATTATATGCTGCGCAAAATTTTTCTATACATTTGCCATCGAATTTTGTTGGCGGGATTTTTTTTTCGCTTCCTCCCCTTTCTTTATTTCTTCCCATGTTTGTTGTTATTGTTCTTGTTGTTATTTGCTATTTTGTCTATTTATTTGGTGCGACTCTGTGGCCGTCCCTCTTCCACTTAGGCAGCTCCAGCACTGCCCCCACGGGAATATATCAGCAAAGGCTTAGCTCAAAAAAAAAAAAACAAGAACGAAAAAAATCGTATAGCAAATAAAAGTGCGTAGATTAGAGGGTCTTGTGTGAACTGAAAAGTACCTCGTAGATTGAGATTTCCTCAAAAAGCATGACTTTGTGACAAACTCATTCAAAAAATTGGTTAAAGATAAAAACAGTCTTGTTTGTACAGCTTTTTCTTCCTCATCAGAAACAGATTATGATTAATATTTAAAGGTCTTAGTTTTCTTTTATTTTATAACATTTTTAAAGGTTCTATGAATTGCTTGATGGGTTTTATTGATTGTTAAAATATTTAGACTAAGTAGTGCAGGATTTATTGTTATTTAATGTGTGAAAAACTAAGCTAACTTTTAGGATTAAAGCTTATTTAAATGATAAAAAGTGACAAAATATTGAAGATTTTATATTATATTATTATTAAATCTTGTTTCTAAAACTTGTGTTACGTATACGTATTTTTATTATACATATCTTACATATATTACGTATACGTAACTTACGAATACTTAATTTCTATTAAAGTCTAGCTCAATATACCCTTACCAACCGATGCGTACAATGTATATCAGCACTCGGCGGCAATAATACCCGAAAAGTGTATAAAAACCAAAAGGCCTACGCGCTGACGACAATGGCTATATGGAGTGATATATATAAACATACATACATATGTACATAGAGAGCCAGGGTGGCAGAGGGAGAGGAGTGGAGCCTAGCAATCACATGCGTACGCACGCGTGCAGTTCGACGAGCCAGGGGGGGGACTGGGGCGGAGCTACCTACCCACACACGCACCGATCGAACTCGAACGCGCGTTGCGTGAGTTCTTTATTTCAGCGCGTGCTCTCATCAAGCGTCGCCGCTACCTCGCCCCCTGGCCGACCGACCACCCGCCCCGCTCTCAATCATCTCAGGCCAGAACTTTTGCTAATTTCGTCTAATCAGTTAACCTTGAATATTTGTTTTATTCCCCCATTCCCATCCCCATCCCGCGGGTGTATTTATTCTTTGCTTTTGTTTTTGTATTTTTTTCGTTGGAATTTGCTCTCCGCTTCAGCTTCTTCTTCTTCGTTCTACTGATTCTACGCGCGAGTTGTTATTGCTGCTTTTGTTATTGTTGTTGCCTGTGCCTTAATTTATTTGAGGCTTGTTTTATTTCAAGGTGAAATATGCGCAAATAAAAATTTGCCGAAAAAAACATATCGAAAGGAAATTGCCAAAAATATCAGGCATAAAGGTGGATGGATGTCGTTGCTGTGGGGAATATGGGAAGTAGTAATCGAATGGTAAATACCCAATATCTAGGTTTTCTATATATTCAAGTAATTATGTTACATAACTAAGATTTTTATTTATATTAAATATACAACTTATGGATAGAACTTAAATAACTTATCAATTCAGGAGCACATTTCTTTCAGTATTATTTCTTAGTTGTCATTTCGATTAGGAATAAACATACTCTATTTATGGCAGGGCAAATTTATGCATCTATCACATTATTTTAATTATTTAACTTAACTAAATAAGGTAACTGTTTTATTTTATTTTTTACAAATATTTTTCTACCTTAAAACCTTTCAAAACGCAATTTGTTTTTGTAATAAAATATAATTATATATTTCAACGCAATTATATTATTATTTAAGGGATTCAGAGTTCATAAATTAAAGCATAAAATTCAGTAAAAATATTACAATTTATAAAAATAAATTCCAAAATCCTTTTGTCATAGAAAACCTTTCACCTCGCCTAATATACCTTTTTTTCGGACACCAAAAATCATTTTAAAGTCAGATCGACGAAAAAGACGCATAAAAAGAGGCTCCATTGATTGATTCCCCGAAGGGGCACCCCCGCCACTCCTTGGACAGTCGCCGGAATGTGCAGTGCAGTTGCATGCATTTCCTGCTTGTCACTTGTCGCACTTGTCACTCGTTACTCATACGCCACCGTGCCCGCACTTGGTTAATTTGTTGCGCTCTCCCTCTGTCTCCCCGTCCCTCTGCTTTCTCCCCCGCCCCTGTCTGATTCTTTTTCCGATTCTAATTCTGTTTCTGTCTCGCTGTGTCTTCTCCTACACCCGCTCTCCTCTGTCCATCTTCTATCACTTGGCTTTGACATTGACTTTGAAGATAACAAAGCACTCGTATCTGTGTGTGTGTGTACAAGTGCCTCCCTCTCTATGTCGCTCTCTCTCTCTCTCTCTCTCTCTTGCACACATTTAAAATTAGAATAGACACACACAAACACACACACACGCATAGTAGTGGGTGCTGAGCGGGGGGCGGCGGCATTAGTGTCTCGCTATCGCTGGCATCGACTGTTGTTATCTACACGCGGTACTCACGCTGCTCAGACGCCTCCTTAACCCCCTCTCACTCTCTTGCTTGCTCGCTCTCTCTCTCTCTCTTCCTCTATATATCCCTTGCTGCCCGCTGATTTGATTATTTCGGCAAATTCATTTCGCGACTCTTATCGCCTCAAGGTCACGGGCAAAATTCCAACACAAAAACACACAGAGTGGGGACAGACAGGCGCGACATTGAAAATAATCGCTATTCTCAGCGAGGAAGAATCCGCACGTGTGTGTGTGCGTGTGTGAGTGTGTGTGTGTGATAAGCTCTGGGCAACTGTAAATACAGTGATGTACGATCCAAAGTTGGGTGGTGAAAAAGGGGGCTGTTCAAGGGTTATTACCTTAGCTAGATCTCTTTTTATATTCATAAGCATCGAAAGACGAGCAGATCTAGTCATTTTTTTAAGAATCTCTCTTTGGGCTTTAAATATGGTGAGCTAAGAATCAGATTTCGTTATCCTTTAGCTTTCAAAATATTCTAAAAGCATTCTGTAAATTTTCCCCTTGGAAACCAATCCCAAATATAAATAAAAACACTGTAATCTTTTTTTTCATAATTTCTGTTGATATATTTTAAATACTTATTTTCAATATTTTATTCACATATTCCATTCTGGGGGGATGAGGGATTGGGGGGTTCTTTTTTCATTTAAAACAAACTGTAATATTATTTTATTTCACAAATACAAAGTTTTTGTTTGCTGTGTTACTTTCTTGTCTTTATGGGAGATTCAATCAATTTTTGTTTTTCCAAAACATCGTTTTTCGTTTTCTTACACTCTCTTCCACTCAGTTTTTTTTTTTTTTTTGTTTTGGTTTGCCAAATTCTTGTGTTTAAAAACTCTTTTTTTGTTCTGCCGCAATTTGATTTGTGACTGTCCTTGAAAATATATTCATGTGTATATATATATTTATATATGTATGTATATATTAATAGATATTATTTATAATGGTATTTCATATGCGCCTCAGCTGGAGTTTGCTTGAAAGTTGCATTTCAATGAATCAAGTTTTTAGTTGCTATTACGTTACTCCTACGGCTGTTTTACGGTTACGATTTACATGTACTTTTACGTTATGTTACGCTTAATTGTCGCAATTTCATTGTTTCAGTTGTCGCTGCCGTCGTTCGGTTGGATACTACACATCCATCCATCCATCCCATACACCTCATCATCATCCTGCTTCGTCTTAAACATCCTTCTTCGTCTCGCTCAATGCTGAGATAGTTTTTTACATAAAATATTCACTTTTAGATACACAATTACAATACTTTTTGTAGCTGTTCTTCATGTGGTTGTTGTTGTTGGTTGTTCTGGCTAAAAGTTACGGACAAATACGCTTACAATACATACACATACACACACAGACGACACCAAAATCGTTTCATCTACGTACATATGCTTGTGTATATATATATATATATATATATATATAGAGTCAATTATTGAAGAGTGATATCTTTTTGTTAATTTCCGCGCTTTTCTGCGGGACCAATGCGTCCTGCAGCGCTGCATAAATTTTAAAAGAATATATAATATTTCTGTAGATTTTTGTCATCCTCTTCGGAGTTTTTCTTTTCCAACAACGTTGAGAGTTTTCTTCTTTTCATTTTTTTTTTGTTTTGTCTTTACATATTTTTCTTGTGGCTCATTTTTATACACGTAAAATTGATTTTAATTCTGATATAAATACTTTAGATATAATTTTGTGAATATTTTTACAGAGCGCGGTAGTCAAGGGGTATTAAATAATCCAACTGAAAAGTAAATATAATAAATATCTTACCATTCGAAACCAAAGCGAAGAGGATGAACTGAACTGAAAAGTGGTGGGTGGAAAAGAGGAAAATTCGCAACTGAAAATGAAAATTGAAATGAAAAAAACGGAAGATTTTTTTTGAAAATTTTTAAACAAATTTTTTATTGATTTGACAATACAAATTTCTGCGCCAGTGTGATTTTTTGTTTCTTTTGTTGTTTTTTTTTGTTTGTTTTTGCATCTTTGTTTTTGTTGTTGTTGGTTTTTTGTTTTCTAAGCATAAAAATAGTAATTAATTAATCATAATAATTAATAATCATAATAGTACAGCGTAATTAAAAGGTAATTAATGTAATAGTTTTTTTGCTACCGCAAGTTTTCTCTTTTTTCATTCATTTTTGTTTCGTTCATTAATATAAATGTATACGTTACGTTTTTAAATAATATATCATAATTTCTGTTTGTTTGTTTGTTTGTTGATTTTTTTGTTGTATTTTTCGCTTGGTTTTTTAAGATGCCAATCAAACGTTGAATCTTTAAGCATTAGGTTTCATCTCATTAATATTTATGTGTATTTATATGTACTTTAAATATGCTTTCTTACTTCTTTGTTTGTTTAATTTAACATTTAACTATGTACACAACAAATATATTTAACGTTGGGTTCCTCTGCATCTCTTCTGCATCATCTGCTGCTAAAACTTTAAGCATTTCGTTTGATTCTCATTTTTATTTTAGAGTGTATTTTAATTGTATTTTTTTTTGTTTTTCCTCTTTTTTGTTTGTTTGTGGTGGTTTTTTTAAAATTAGAAAACAATATTCATTCCACTTGATGCTTTAGCATTGAAAAGAAGAGCTTTTTGTGCCAAAGGAGAGGGAAATAAGGAAAGTTGCTGGAGGATAGACAGGGCGAGGGGCGGTGGAAAACTATAACAAATTCATAAAATTAGTTAAATTCATAAAAAATGAATCGTTCTCAACTTAATTGTAGTTAAAATTTGTTGCAAACTGCACTTCAATTCTGCTCCGGAGATCGCACAATAAAAAATTTCACACACATTTTGTTTTTTTGTTTTTAGGTTTACTTTTTTTTCATTTGTAAATTTAATAATAATCATAATCATAATAATAATAATAATAATAATAATAATTTGCAGTTTTTTCAAAAAACATCCACAAAAAAGCAAAGTAGTTTTTGCTCAGCCTACGAACTAAGGAGCTAAACATAGTTTACTTTTTATATAAACATAATTAATATGTACAACAAGAGCTTAAAACTTATAAAACAATTAGAGAAGGGGGTGGGGGCGGTAATAGACGGGTGTAGGGGGGCGGGGTCGCAGCTGAAGGAAAAGTTAATGCAAATTCAAAAGGGGGGCGGCTGCCTTGTGTTTCATTTGTTGGTTTGCTTGCTACGTTAAATGTTTAACTGCTAAAATATATTTTATGTTTTTTTTGTTTTTTGTTTTCTGTTCTTTTTTTATTTTAATCTTTTGTAATACCATTCAAGCTTGTTTTTCTTTTGTTTTTCCTTCTTTTAATTTAATAACTTGTAGTTCTTTTGTTTGTTGTTGTTGTTGCTTTAAATATTAGTTTTTAAATTGCATGCATGTTGGTTTTTTTGTTTTTTGTTTTTGCTTTGAAACTTTGTACACGGCTCAATTAAAAGGTAAAATAATTTAATTCAACTCCTGCCGATCCTGCTGATCCTTCTCCTCCGCTGAACTGCCACTCTCCCAGTCTCTGTCTCTCCCACTCTCTTCTCCTTAGAACTCCTCACGCCCCTTTACGCCTCCAGCATAACCTTGTGCACCGTGGTGGTTAGTCCCGGATTGGGGGAGCCCACACTCGCCGGCGGACTGCTGCTGGGAGCAGGACTGGCCGCCGCCGAGGGGGGACCGCCATTGGAGGCCGTTACCGTTACGTCGGCGGACAAAGTGGGATAACGCTGAACGGCATTGGCTGCGGCTACCAGAGCGTGCAGCTTGCTGGGCGGCGGCGTCGGCGATTTCTTGGACAGATTCAGCGGCTGCGCCGAGTCGGCAATGTCCACCTGGAGCTCCAGGAGCGGTGTGGGATTCGAGCCCGAGCTGGAACTCGCCGGGGCACTGCTGCCGTTGCTGGTGGAGTGCGGCGACTGGAAATACTGACAGCTGCCGGCCGAGCTGGAGCTGCAGTTGGAGGATGTGGAGGAGGAGGACGAACTGGAGCTGGAGCTGGAGCTTGAGCTGGAGCTGGAACCGTTGCTGTGCGGCGACACGGACTGCTGGCGCTGCTGGCAGGTGGTGGTGATCACCGAGCTGCTGCCCCACCGCTGCTGCTGGCTCTGCTGGCTCTGGGCCGGTGGCGGCGTGGAGCTGCTGCTGGGACTGCGATTGCCCACGCCATTGGTGGTGCTGCTGGCTGCCGTGCTGTTCTCGCGCTTCAGATAGTTCTGGATGATGTCGCTGCGCTTCATCTGCTCGGGCGTCATGCGGGGCTCGGCCATCAGGGACTTGGCCAGCACCGAGTGCGAGCTGGCCATCGAGGCCTTCGGGCTGCTGCGGGTCAGGTGCATGTGCAGCTGGCTCTGGGCGGGATTCCCCAGGGCGGCGGGCGCAACCGAGGGCGGAGGCGTGGCCACACTATTGGGTACCGGACTCTGACGGGGACTCACGGCGCTCAGGCTGTTGGATCCGGAAGTGGAGCTGCTGGCATCGGCCTCGGCGGTCTCGAACTCGCGGTGTCTCAGTGCCCGGAACTTCTTGTGCGGCTTGTAGGCCTCGTCCATCAGCGAGTTGGTGTCGTACAGCGGAGGAGCTTGCAGCACGCGCTTCAGCACCGGCATATCCTCCACAATCTGACGCTTGAGATGGCCACTGCTCGAGGGCTGGGGCGAACGGACTGGCGACACGGCTACCACACTCAGCTGCGGATGCTGCTGCACCACCTGGCCCTGGGCCTGGGCGGCGGCATCACTGCAGTCCAACGCATCGTCCACACTGGACCGCGGACTTGAGCAGGAGGAGCTGCCGCCGGAACTGACGGCCTTGCACTCGTTCTTCTCGTTGCCCGACTCAATGCCCGAGTCTGTGGGCGAGTCCAGCTTCCGGTAACGAGCCGCTCCGGCGGTCAGGTGATGGTGCAGCTGTGGGTGTTGCTGGTGGTGCATCTGCTGCTGCTGCTGTTGCTGCTGCTGCGGGTGGAGTTGCTGCTGCTGCTGCTGCTGCTGGAGTTGCTGATGCTGCTGCTGGTGGTGTCGCACAATCGGCGTGATTGTCAGCCCATTCTGGGTGAGATGTGCGTGCGAGCCAACAATGTCCATGTCAGCAGCTCCGGAATCACCGCTCGAGCCGGAGTTGGCCCTATTCCTAAGCGGGCATCCGCCGGAGAGGGTGGCCGCCAGCAGGGGAGCCGAACTGGCCAAAGCCGAGGGCTGCTGCTGCTGCTGCTGGGGCGGCGAGGGCAGGGCCACGCCCACACTCTGTGGCTGCGAGCTGCTCGGACTGCCATAGTCCAAATCCGCCGACTCACTGCTGGAAACGGAGCCCAGCGGACTCTTGGCCGCCTCCACATCCATGGCATCGGCCCAGCTGCCGGTGGGCGACTTGTTCTGCTGTCCGTCGCTGTTATTGCCATCCTCCATGGACCACATCTGCTGGCGCAGCAGCTCCTTGTGCTCGGTGCGGAACACGACCAGCTTCTCGGTGTGCAGGGTGCTCAGGGTGCGCAGATCGGGCATGGTCTCGAGCAGCTTCGCCAAAAACTCGGGCTGATCGGGCCTATTCTGGGCCACGATATACTGCAGGCAGCCCTTGAGCCGCGAGTACATCTTTTCGATGAGCTCCAGGTTGCGCAGACCAGGGCGGTCGGGTGTGATCAGCACGATGGCGCAGAAGAGACCGATCTCCGCGTCCGTCAGGTTCATCGAGTTCATGCGCTCGGCAAAGTTGAAGGTGGAATCCACCAGGAAGCGGGCATTGGCTCCATTCTGGATGGCATCGCGCCGCATCACCTGGCCATTGAGGCATATGATCGAGTTGATTGACGAGTCGAACATGCAGATCAGACGCACGAACAGAGCATCGAAGAGACCCGCCTTCAGGAGCGTGAACTTATCGTCCTGGGTGAGCAGCTGGAAGCCGGGTATCATGCCGGCAAAGTCAATGACGCCGCGGATCACATGGGCGAATCTCTGTGAGAACTCCTGCTCCGATTGCAGCTCAGGGGCGGGGTTCAGGGGACAGGCCTGCAAGGAAAGGCAAGAACAAAATTATGGGGTTAAAGATGGGCTTCTAAATAAAGAATTCTTAAATATTATTCTGAGCCATAGTACATTCATCCCTTTTTATAATTCTTTTTAGCTTAATGTCTAACTTGCTGTTGATAGGTAAAGATCTCATCATTTCCCCTTGGCTGTCAGTCTGAATGTTAAACTTTTCCTCTAACTGTTGCTTGGTTTGTTTTTCTCGCCCCACCCCCCCCTGCTTACCCCTCTCTATTATCACGTCATCGCTCTTTTCACACGCGAAGGTCAGCGAACCTCCCCGCTCACCTCACCGCACAAACAGGCATACACACTCATTTAAATCAATAATAATAACTATTTGTACTTCCGCACCGCCCACCACTCTGCCGCCTCTGCCCTCTCCCTCCCCCCCTTCTCCTCACCCTGTTTTCCCCTCACCCTCTCACCCCTACTACAAATGTCGCATTTCCTTAAACACCGCTGGAAGCTTTTTTTACACAATGGGGGGAAAGAGAGCTTTGCCTACGTCAGCTGGTTGGGTGCTGTTAGTTTTCCTGGTATTTCGTAGTTTCTAGGGGCTGCTCTCCCTCGCTCTCTCTTGCTTTCTATCTCCCTCTCTTTATCGCTCCCCTCTGTAGTTTGTGTTGAGCTTTTCGCCGCCTGACATTACCAGCCAAGGTCGACGAACCAGAGTTCAAGGCTTTTGCCATTGTGTGTGTGTGTGTGTTCTGTTACTCTACAGTTGCTTTTGTTATTGTTTTGTCCCGGCGCGTGTTTTTACCACAGGAGGGGTGGCAAAAAAAAAATAGGGTGGCAAATACAAAAAGGAAGGGGAGGAGGTGCTGCCTAAGCCCATGCGAATGTTCATGCTATTTCGCCATTTGGCTTTCCGGGTTTTGAGTTACATGAACATGCGCCAAGTGGCGCAGACAGCGAACGTGCCCCGCGTCTCCCCAACCCCTTGATTGAGAATTTTTGTTGTTTTTTTTTTTATTTAATTTTATATTTCTTGGTTCCGTTTCAATAAGCACACGTTGTGCTGTCTGGCGCATCAACGTCTCTGCCTTCCCCCGGTTTTTGATTTTTCTTCCACCCCCAAAAACTGCTTTGATTTTCGTCTGATTAACCTTGAAAATGCTCTTTGCTTTCTTTGGTTCGATGCGGCCTTCGGCAAGTGCAAAAAGCACAACCACAAAGCACAAGCATAGCCGGCAACCGGCAGTCGGCTTTCGGCTTTTTAAATTCTTTTTCTCTCAATTCTTTTCTTTGCCGGCGCTTTGACGTCGTCGTCGTATCATTTCATTTTGTATTTTTCACTGATTTGCGCAAAAGCGGAAATAGTTGGCGAAAATACTAATGAGTGAGCGAGGGAGTGTGTGTGTGTGCTTGAGGGGGGGAGGCTATTTATGAACGCTCCTGAATTTCCCGCCATGTCACAAGATATAATCCGAAGAGACCTTCAAATCAACAGAGAGATGTGTGTGCTTGTGGGTATTGCCAAAAATAATTCATTCCCCCAAATTCCTCTTGCTTGTACCGGCTTCTAGATTGAATAATCTTATAGGGCTAATCGTTAGCTAGAACCCTGAGGTATTTATATTTCTATTACGGATCTCTCATAACGAGATCGGTCTAGCTAGATTCTAACCTCACCTTGCACCTTGTCTCTTCCGTCTTGTGCCTTCCGTCATAAACTAAATTGCTTTTTTTTTGTGGCGATATTACGACGCTTCCTAATGGAACCACCTGACAATTTTACAGATTTGCTCTCAACCTATTCACCATCTCTTTCGCTCTCCCTCTCTCTCTCTGAGCCAGTGTGGTAGTGCATTTTTGTGACGCCGCTTGTCTGGCATTCGCTTCCTCATACTCATGACATTTTATGCATATTTCGTTTTAGTGTTATTATTGTTTACTCATATATAGACGAGAGTGGAAATATCAACTGCAAAACGGCGGTGGTGGGGAAGTGAAAAAGAGAGGGAAATAGTGTATTATTCCAAGGTTAAAAAATAACTCGCCCCAAGGTCGTTGGTCGCTGAGGTTCTCCTACTTGTTTGTGCTTTAAACGGGGTACTTCTTGAACTGCCACGCCGATCGCCTTTTGATTGGGTTTTTGCTCGAATCAACAAATCAAATTTTTTAACTTATTTAGCCTTGCACTTGACTCTGTCTCTCTTTCACTTATTTTTATTTTCTTTCTCTGCTTTTATTTTTGTGTTGCTTTTTTTTCGCCTGACTGGCTTTTAAATATTTTAATAATAATTTATTTAAATGGGCAACGCATGTGTCTGGCCCCTCTCCAGCTGTCTATCTCTATCTCTCTTTTTCTAATCCTGCTGTCTCCATCTCTGTCGCACCTGCGATAGGTGCTTGGGTGTGTATATGTGTGTGTGTGCTTTCATTAATAATGACGCTACGCTTGACCTTGAGCTTTAGAACTTTATTTGTATTGTATATTTGTTATTGCCGTGCCGGGACACGTTTTTGGTTTTTTGTTTTTTTCGCTGAAATTTTATTATTTGATTTTTTTTATTTCGTGTGAGAGTACTATATATAGTACTTTTCTTTATCGCTTTGGGTTAGTGTATAGGACTGGGAGTAACTCCCCTCTCCATTAACTTCCTGCTACTCTCTGGTTTTCCCTCCATGACGTCGTTTTGTAAAATAAACATTAAGCATTTATCACTCACAAAAAAAAAAAAGCAGCGGCGGAGCTGTCATGGGGAACGTCATAAATTTGACATTGACAGCGTCTCTTTCCGTCAAGAACTTGACCCCAAACTTTGCCACTTCAAGTGGCCCCCGGCCACGGCACGGCCCCGCAAAGAATCCAATCCAAAAGAGTCGTAGACGCGTCTACGTGCGGCCAGCGATTTCCTGGTTTAGAATCGTGCAAACAGGTTCACCTTGGCGCATGACTAACGCCGCCGCCAGTAGGTAGTAACCAGTAACCAGTAACCAGTAACCAGCTGGCGGCAGTCAGTAACTAGTGACTAGAGCTAGCATTGTTTTTCCTATAGAGCTGATCTATGCATGTCAACAGAAGTCCGGAAATGTGACTTCGCCTACGCCGCCGGTAACCTTTGCTTTGCCGGAGCAGTCTTGGTTCTATTGTGGCCAAGAGTAGGACCGTGATTTTCATAGTTTTATGGGCAATGGTTTTATTTATGATACCACACGTTCCAATGGCATACATTTCATTGATCATTGATCATTATACTAAGGTTGAATGTTACCTAATCTGGCCACTGATTTATGGTTCCTTTTCCCCTATTGAATCCCTGAACTTGTACGTCAATTATTTTTTGATAATGTATGATTAAAGATATAGCAACTTACCAGCAGTGTGGGCATCGAGTAGGAGGGGCAATCACGCGCCCGCTGCCTCATTGCCGAGACCTTCTCCTTGGTGAACTCGCAGGTCTCGAGGTGGGCGCGCAGCACGGCTGCCAGTAGGCGTGGCTGGTCATCCAGCTCGGTGGCTAGGGCACGCTGCTGGCCGCGATTCTGGGTGCTCTGCTGCATGGCGGCCAGGATGCGCGCCTTCTCGCGCTTCGGCACGCGTCCAAAGCGTACAGCTGCAAAATACACAGAAAAAAAAAACAAGTAAGTAACCTTGCAACGTAAAGTCAAGACTATAAGTATAAGCGTATTAAAATTAAGGTCCCATCAATTACACACTTGACTGCCCTGCATTTTGCTCTGCAATTCTCTGGCTGGCAGGTGCAAGGGACAGCTGTTGTGGCTGGGTTCGGTTGGTTGTCCTGTTGTCACGCAGGAAGTTCCCCCTTTACATGGAGTAGAGTGCCCTTCAAAGTGGGTCATTGCCTCAGCTGCTGCTGCCACAGTCTGTCAGTCAGTCAGTCAGTCAGTCCGTCTCTTTGGTCTTCGATCTACGCTCTCCTCTTCTCTGTTACACTTTCTCTTTTTTTAGATTTTTAATTTCTGCCTCTGGCCGCAACCGAAAAATTTGTATGTGGGTGAACTTTCACATTTCACCAATAAACAGAAAGAGAGAGAGAGAGATTGGAGGGAGAAAAAACACAAATCAGGCACGTTTGCGGTCACGTTTTTCGCACTTGGAAGTACCAAGAGTGGTACCAAATGAGCAAAAAGGTTTGAAGGCAGTTCAATGAGAGTTTAATTTGTATTTTAAAGGGTTTTATCAAGTTTTTAATAAAGTGTTTCCTTATTTAAATATTATATGTATTTATTTTAAGGGAGTATTTATGATATTTATAGTTTATCGTGGAAATTAAGTGATTTTTTTACAGATTTTTTTTAAAGATTTTTTCTATTGTAAATTTATAAATATTTTCATAAACAAAGCCTCTTTTTAAGATGTATTTCCTATACTTTTTCCTGCATTTCCCTCCACCTTTAATTACTCCAACTTCATCTTGTTTTTTGTGAAACTTTTCCCCCAGTCTTTAAGCAACAAAAATCTGACAAATGTTTGGCCAACTTTTCAATGTCAAAAGAAATCTGCGCGCTGGTACAAAAAAAATTTCACTCTGGCACAGAAAAGTGAAACAGCGTTTTCCACACGCGTTTCCACCATTTTCAGCGCTGCCGAGCAAGAGAAAAAAAGAGATAGAGGGCGAGAGAGAGCCGGCAAGAGAGTGTGGTGACCCAGTTGGCGGGCAGCGAAATTCAGGTCAAACGAAATGGAAAATGAAGCGTCTGCGCAGGCGCAGCAGCATAAGCAGCAGCTGGCGCTGCGCGTAGAAATTAGAGCGTTCCAACTTTCCAACGCGCCGACGCGACGGGAGAGATGCGAACACGAATCATCGTGTTGAAGCCGCTCTCTCGCGGTTTCTTCGCTCTTCTTGTAGAAAATAGCAACGCAACGCAAAGCAAAGCAAAGCAAAGTCGCCGTCGCCTTCACTGGAGTTTCGATTCAAGTTTAAAGCTCTTCCGCGGCAAAGAAAAAAAAATTGTATGTTTATAAACGAGGTCAACACTTCAATGGCGCTCGCTTTTTTTTTTGGTTGATTGTGGCTGGCACAGTGAGGGCTCTGGCAGTGAGAACAAGGCATAATGTGGCAAAATGTTTATTAGATTGTATAAGAAGGTTAAGATATTTAAGAGTGGTTCTTTAAATATTCCCAGATAATACCAATTTATAGCTGAAGAAATCAAACTAGTTTAAAGCCTAGCTTCACTGTAACGAGTGTGCACTGTATTAGTTTGAAGCCATCAATAGATGGAGCAGAAAAAAGGTAAACAAAATGAGAGGAGAAAAAAGAAGCGAATCAAACTAGAGAATCTCAGAATGCTTGCATTTCTCTGGCAGTATTTTTTTTTTGGAAACCGAAAGCTGGGTGTTATTTTAATTTTAACTCTTTTTTTCGCTTTGGCCACAATCTGTGTCAGTCGGGCTTAGGGAAATTGGTTTTGGCTCTTTCACTTTCTAACTTTCGTATCGCATTGTTTCAGCCCGTAGAGCCATGGAAATTGTATAGTAAATCCGTGTAGAAACTTACGGGCATTGTGATAGTTGACATTGCCTTTGAGAATGCCCTTCAATATCGGCAATTCTTCGCCCATTTTTGTGTGTTTTGTTTGTTTCTTTGGGTGAATATATTTTGACAAACTCGTATCTTGACTTGGTCACTTTTCCCTTTGAGGGCACATCAACCACTCAGTTCAACGCGGTCATTAAGTATATTTTGTATTTAATTTTTTCTTTTGATAATTCTTTGTAATATTCTCTTCAATTTTGGATTTCTTTGCGTTTTTATATTTTATTTTTTTGGCACACACACAGCTTTGGTTGGAACAACTCTCAGGTACAATAAATATTTGGATTTTGAGTAACTTGTTATCTTATTTGCACTAAAAACTCGGTTAAATATTTTTTTTAATTAACTGCTGTTTTCGTTTCGTTTTGTGAGAGAGGAACTTTCTTTGCTTCTGGTTTTTCACTTGGATTTTATAGTAGCTTTTGTTTAATATTTAGCAAATAAATTAGTGGTTTTGTATTTAATATTTTATATTTAATTTTTTTAGCGCGTAATCCAGACAGACGAGTGGTGTGTGTGTGTGTTTCTTATTTTGGGGGAGACTCGGTCGACTTTTCTTCACATTAACTGGCGGCTTTGGACACTTGGACAACTCTTGTGTTGTGGTTGTTGCTTGTAATTTAATTATGAATATTTGTATTTGTTGTTAAAAACTATTCGCACTCGCGCGCTGCTTAGCTCTCGGCTTACTTCTTTGGATCCCGCGGATCGCTGCTGGCTAACATGACAAAACTCGACAAGGTCTCGAACGCGACTAACTGTAAAAGCCAAAGCGCGTTACGAATATACCCCAAAGGTATCGGGCATCGACATCGGCATCGGTATCGGTATATCGGCGGTGTTCGGAGAGCGAACCTCAGTGACGGCAACTGCGACGGCGACTGAGCTTCAGCCGCCAAAAGCGAAGCACAAAAACAGAAGAAAACTCGAACAAAACACACAGAGAGGCAAAAGCCACTAAAGTGGGCTGACAAGAGAGAGAGAGAGAGAGCGAGGGAGCTGCTAAAGAGCAGGCCAAAGAGAGCGAGGGCAAAGCTCAACAAACCAGCAAGAGAACAAAGAGCACTGAGTCAGTGATAAGGTAAATGATATATGCTCCAAATATTTATGGTTATTTCTGGGGGAATTCTTCAAAGACAAAGAATGTTGGAATTAATTAAACTATAATTGTGCCTTGGACACCAAGCAGGATTTTATTATTTTAAGCTCTGTCTAATAATTTTAACTAATATTAGTAACCCTTTTAATTTGTTTCAACTAAATGAATTATGAATATATTGCCTTTTTTATTTATTATTTATATTAATTGAGTTTGCTTTAAATATCTAAAAACAATGACCCTTTTGCAAAAACAAAGCAAGTTCAAGCACTGATAAGCTTTCCTGATAAGCTTGCCACAGACTCTTTTCATTTTTGTCATATTTTTAAGGGCGCTTGCAACTCTGTATCTCTCTCTTAGCATTAAGCAAGTTCAACAAACTCGCCTAGAGCTACTAAGAGCAGACTCTCTTAAGCCTTGCCGAGCTTTTCACCACTTAAGAGCGCTTCATGTTGAATTGCTCAGAGCTTTCTCTGAGCTTTCGCTGTACTTGTAGTTATTTTTGTATATTTTTGCATTTGGCGAGATTCCACGGTGCGTATGAGTGATGTGACACAAGGAAACATATAACCCATACGCCATGCTGGCGTCAACAGGTGACCCCTCCGATTACTACACTTAGATGCAGATTTACCTTAAATATTATAATTTCGCCTTCATGACTCACACTGCTCTAGATTTTGTTTGTTGTTTGTCCACAAAAAAACCCATGGAGGGGGGCTTTGTCATCGCGTCGCTTCTGGTTGCTTCGGTTTCGGTTTCGGCTGGTCAATGAACTTAACCGCTCGAATGAGGCCACAGAAACGTAACGAAGCAACATTTAATAATCATTCGGCGGCGCGAGGAAAGTAAAAGTGAAAGTTGTTTGGCTCATTTTTTTTTTTGTTTCGGCGCAAGAAATTTTCGTGCGTGCCGTGGAAATGCAAGCAACTCGCTGGATTGGTCAACAGCCTGGTTGGGCCTAAAAGAGGTTGCATAACACAACGAAGATTGGGCGGCAGACGAACTGGAAGCTACGCGAAAGGGGGGAGGCCGAAGGTGGCCCCAAAAATGAACGGGTTTTAGGGTTTACATATTTGTTGTCTTGCATTTGGCCTATATTTTATAATTATTTAAACTGTTTGTGGTCTTTTTGGAATTTATATATTAATCGTATTATATTTAATATAATTTCTATCTTATGCTTCCTAATTTTCTTTAGTTCCTTATCATTTTCCAGTCTAAACCTTATATAATCCTCTTCTTCTTCGGCAAAAACCAGTTCAATAGCATCGCTTTTGGCCATAATTGACATTCACAATAATGCCGGCAATTAAAAGCCAATTAACAAGTTTCACTTTCACTGCGACAAGACGCGTCGCGTCCTCATTTTACACACACACACTCACACACAGCACACCACACACCGTCAATCACAACACCATATCCCCCATGTGTTGGAGCCTTGTGTCAAGTTGCTTTCTAAACCCAAATCGTTTATGATCTCTTGTTATTGTTTGTGCGCGGCTGACTTCCTGAATTACGGGGAAATAATAAACGAAAAAATCAAACTTGTTGTTTACTCCGGGAGTTTTTTATTCCCCTCCACCCCCTTCCCCCTGCCGAGTTCATTGCACTTTGCACGCAAAAGAGACAGAGAGAGAGAGATGGGCCTACTTTCGGTTTTGGTTAAAAATGGTGATTCACAAAAACACCTCTGGACGGGGGGCTTTACGTAAAGTCACATAAGCGACACAATTGCTGTGTGTTGCTTTGGTTTTTCGGTCTTCGGTCTTTCGGTCTGCTTGCGTAAGTTGTTTACAACGCGATCGAATAGTGTGTGTGTGTGTGTGTGTGGAAAGAAAGGGGCCGAATAATAACAATAATAAAGTTGTTGTCTTGAGTTTGTTTTGAAGTTTTTCTTGAAATTTCTTCGAAAGACAAAAGAAAGCCTCATGTATTTATTTTATTTTCGATTTGGAGAGCCTTCGCTGTCGTGTTGCTGCTGCTGCTGCCATCGGTTTTTGTGGGTCATGAAAAATGTCTCAATGAAACAAACGTCGGGGAGGTCGCCGCCGCACATAGCACATGACATCGCTCGGATCGCTCAGGGTAGAGTAGTGTGTAGAGAGACTATAGACCCTGTGCCATATTATTAATTTTACACCAAAAGGTCGTGCGCCGCGCCGCCGCGTTTCATTTCATTTCATTTCATCGATGAAGTGGAAAATACAACAACAACAACAAAAAACACCAAACAAAGGACGCATCATATAAGGCCAGGCAATTTTTCACATTTCAAGGGAATTATGCATATATTTTTGTGGGCCACAGGGCGAATGCGTAATTTAAATTGCTTTATATTGTTATAATATACTAAATAAATTACAATTTATTCCCGATTTACTCCCTATTCCCCTTGACCTTTACTCAAAATTATAGCCAAGTTGTTTACAAGTTCACTTGCTTGCTAAACACAAACATAAAACTCCAACAACAACAACAACGAAAAAATTAGGTCAAGCTGATCCGCAATCGAACAGACTTTGAAAATGCATACGCGCAAAAATAATTCCATTTCCATTTCCATTTCGTGTCTAATCATTTTCAAATAAATGCGCGCCAAGGCGAGCGCAGCAGCGGTTGCCAAGAGGCGAATGACCGTGCCTGACCCAAATAAGAGTCGCTGCACTCGGCGACAAACTGCAAGAGTCGTACCCCCCTAGCTCCTCTCTCCCCATCCCCCATCGCTGCGAATATTGCAGTCGAACGAATCGAGGCCGAGTGCAATGAACAGCATTCAGCACGCCAGCACGCTGAGAGCGAGAGAGGTACAGATACAGATACAGATACAGAGAGAGCGCCAATGCGAATGCGAATACGAATGCAAATGCAGCTTCGAACAAGTTGCGAGTCTCTGCAAGTCGCTCTGCTCGCCGCTCGCCCGATGTTGCAATGCGAAACCTTCGAGAAATTTTACAAGAGTCGTTGAACTCGGCCAGTGCAAGCGGCAAGCAGCAAGCGGCAACATTTTGCTGCAACATCTGTGTGCTGCTCGGCTCCAGAGAGTTCTCTGAGAGAGGCAACCGACCTGCCCCGCCGCTGCTGGAAAACTAGTTTTTTGGCGCCGAGGCATTGAAAAAAGCGAAAGTACATTTTTTATTTCGAGCAGAAGAAAAAAAAAAACAGAAAATACAAAACCCGAGAGCCCCCAGACGAAGCTGTAGCTAGTGGTTCGTTCGTATGCTCGCTGCTGGTCGCTCGTCGTCGAGGTAAATGAACCTTTTGAAGGTTCAACTTGCGTAGTAGGCGACGCCAGCAGAGTACGTCCCCGTCCCGTTCCGTCCCGTCTGGTGTAAAACAAGTTTGTTACGTTCGTCGCTGTTGACTGTTGGCTGTTCGCCTTCTTTCTTTGCTTTTGGCTTTTGGCGCTCTTTTCTTCGCAATTTCACCGTTAACCAGGTTTTGTTATTGCTTGTGGCGGCTGGCTTTTTCGGAGAGGCAGGTGAAGGCACAGCCACAGCCACAGCCACTTTATGTAACCAAAAAAAATAAATATATAAAAAAATCCAAAGAAGCATCCAGCAGGCAGCTGAAAAAAAACGCTCAAGTTGTCAAGCAGCTGCCGTTGCCGCTGCTGCTCTCTTTTCTTTGCCTGTTTTTTTTCTTTCCCTGATGGATGACACGCGTGAAATGATTTCACTTATGGACGACGACGTCGTCGTCGTCGTTGGCGGAACAAGTAAGCAAGTAATTGTATAATAAGCGGGCTAAGGAGGCGAATAATTGGGCTTAAAGTGGAGAAAATACGAAGTAGGAAAGGAAGCTTGCTTAAGTTTAAGTTAACTTGTTGTTCATTTTGTATATTTTTGCATTTGGCGATGTTCTTCGGTGCGTATGAGTGATGTCACAGAATCAAACATAACCCATACGCCATGTTGGCGTCAAATAAAATAAATGAAGTCTTTTAACTAAACAAAAATTACTAAATTATAGGTTAAAATATGCTACATTTAGCCATTTGCTGTATGGAAAACCTCGAGTACCTCTAATAGCACAGCCTTAGGCATAGAACCTAGCCCCCCCTATCATCATCATCATCATCACATCGCCAGCGTGATCATTAGCATTTTGTACTTGAAGCTGTAAGCTGCCCGCCCACTCACGCGTCTCCTCCAAAGGCTCCTTGAACTGCTCCCAAAAGTGCTACGAGACCAACTCCCACCGAAGGCCCAGCCCCGTAAATCCACCCCTTCCCACGACCCCGCCGACCGAGTCGAGTCGAGTCTCCTTGTCGTCGTCGTCGTTCGTCGCTCGTTTTGTTTCGTGTAGTGTAGCCTCCAATATTATTTTAGTCAACAGCTTGTGTGTGTGTGTAGCACTGGCATTTTAATGTATTTGTAATTGACCTGAATAAAGTTCAAAACACTCGCAGCGGCGAGGCAAGGCGAAATCTACATGCATGCCGTTGTTGTAGCCGCCTGTGTCTGTGCCTGCCTCGCTCTCAGTGTGTGTGTGTAGCCTCAAAATAATAATGATTGCGACAACAACAACGGGCATGATGTCGTAGCTTATATATTTATGTGTGCCTCTCTATATATATATTCATATATATATATATAATGCTTGTGCCTTCGATAATTGACAATTGTTTGATTATTTTATGTGCTTTTGGGGACAACACCAACCAGCAGCAGCAGCAGCAACTAATTGCTGCTGTGTGTGCATTGTTACTGCTGCTAGTAGGTGCGGTTATCTATTGGAGTTACAATAACATATCTAGTAGATGAAAATCTATTTAATGTTTTTAGAAAAAAAAAAATACTAAAGAGTATCTTGGGTTAATAGAACATTTTGGGTACTGATAGTACTTTTTTTGGGTTATAAAAATTTATTTAAGAAAATAAACTAGATAAAAGTTACTAAGAAATTCATACAACTTGGTTAAAACAGTGATAATTGACGATGATTAATATTTTCTACACCCTTTTTTAATTTATTAAAATAATATGGATTAAAAAAGTTAAAAAAGATTGAAAAATACCATTGATTTTTTTAAAAATGTATTAGAAAATTGTTAACTAAGCTACTATTTATTTTTAAAGAACATATTAAAAATTATAATATGATTTGAATATTTCTAAAGTAGCTAATGTTTGAAATTCAAATGATATAATAGTTTCACGTTTTAGTGTCATAATACCATAATTTCGTAGTTTTTTGTATTTTTCATATAAAAAAAATATTATTTAAACTGAAAACTATTAAAATAGACTCCAATGTAATTTGTATACTTCTAAAGTGGCTAATGTTTGAAATTTAAATTCAAGTTTCATGTTTTAGTGTCATAATACCATAAATCCATCTTTTTCGTATAAAACGTAATACTTTATATACTGAATCAAATAGAAATAAACCCAAAATAGGTATATTTTTTGAAGCCACTCAATACCATGGGATATCCAAGACCTCAAGAGCCCTCCCCTCATGGGCTCCTTTTCCACGACTCTATCTAGCGATTCCTTTCGTAGTCGGCGGCGGCGCCTTTGCCACTCGTGTTGCATATTTACTTTCAATTTGCCTCTAACCTCGCGCTAATTTAAGTTCATTTCAATTAAAAGCCAGCATGTGTGTGTGTGTGTGCATGTGCATGTGCCGCCAGCTAATAAAGACAAGCACAGGCTGCAAATGAATTTATATAGAAAATCTACATATAGCTAGAGAAAAACCTAACGATATGCCACACATTTTTTTTCGTAGTTTTTTTTTTGCTCTTTTTGTTACTAATAAATTTTCAAGCAAATCCACAAAAATCAAATGCAAAATGAGCAGCGACAACGAGTATCTGTGTGTGCATTGTTCGCTGTTTACTATCGCCAACACACACACACACACTCGCCACCACCTTCACTGCCGCGCTGCTGCTGGCGTCGCTGCCGCTGGTGACCCAGTTTTGTTGCACGTCAGCGGCGGTCAATGAACTGAGCTCCCCGTTTTTTTTCGTTGTTTTTTTTTGCTTTTTTGTGGGGGGCGCCGCCGTTTGTGTCTGTTGTGTGTGCGCTAAATTTCGGTTTCGTTTTCATTTCTTGCGTTATTTTCGTGTCTTTGCAATACCAAAAGAAAAAAAAAACAGAAAAGGAAAAGAAAAACACCAACAAAATGGCGCCTATTACTATGGCAAAAGAAATTATGAAAGCAGCCGAAAAAAAAAAACAAAATGTAACGAAACGAAGCTGAAAAAGAAAGTGTTTCGAAATGGCCGCCAATTATCTTAGGGTTTTTTCATCGTTTTTTTTAACTGAAAGTGAAAGTAGTTTCCGAAATTGTAAAATATGATTTCGTGGCGTTTTCTAGGTCAGTCGCTCTTGTTTTATAACTGTAAATTGTTCATCAGTAGCAGCGGCCCTCGCTTGTATTTTATTTTATTTATTTATTTCGTGTTTTTTTTTTTTTGGCTTGTGCGTTTTATTTTAATTTTCCTTGAAAGATAAGGCAAACGCGGCTGGCAGGCAGCGCTGTCGGCGTCGCTTAAATAGCACACGGTCATTTTTATTATAAACAATTCGAAATTTTTGTTGGTTTTGCTTTTTTCTCTTTTGTTTTTTTCTGCTTTTTTTTTTTTTGTTTCGATTTCATTTCATTTCATTGCTGTTGCCGAGTTCGAGTTTTGCCAGTGTTTATTTGGTTGGCGGTCGAATTTTTGTGTTTCGGTTCACATGACTTATTTTTGGCACTAGCTTTGGGACATACAGAACTAGTTCAAGGATTTGCTAAATTAAAAAAAAAAACAGTATTTGATGGCTAATAAATGATGGGATTTTAGCAACAAATGATTGGACTTCCAGGGTAAACAAGGGCATTAAGCGAGCAATAAATATTAATGGGCAAGAGTAGCTATGATAGTTGGTATTTTTTAAATCTGTATTATTTGTGCTATTTATTAGCATTTTTAGCTATCTAATATCATTTCTAAGATCATTTCCCATTGACTTTATTTAATTGTATATCTTTGCCATGTTACCTATCTTAGTAACTCTTGTTATATTTGTTTTTTATGGTTAAATACTCTCTTATACTTATTATTTCTTTCCTTTTTACTTTCCCATTGCCCCACACGCGCTTGCTCTACATACAAACACACAAAAAAGGAGAGAAAAAAAAGAAAATAAAACTACAAAAATATCAAAATCTAATCCATCAATTACAACATCGAAACAGGCAGCAGAAATAACAACAAATACTACATTTATTACACAAAGGCCGCGTCTGCGTGTTGCCTACAAAACACAGTCCCCCTTCCTCTCTGACTCCCTCCCTCTCTCTCTCTCTCTCCCTCTCTCTCTCTCCCTCTCTCTCTCACACACACAAACATGAACCACTTTCGTTTTCGTTTTCACTGCAAACAGCAAACATGGCCGCCTGGCCGAGAAGTCAATGAACGTGTAAAAGAGAGTGCCCCAGAGAGTGCGAGAGAGTTTGGAGTGAGTGTGTGTGAGTACTACTGCTTGTGTGTGTTTGTGGCTTTCATAATCTCTTTGCTGGCGCTATTTCCTGTAAATATTTTCCGGGCCTGTGCGCTTAATTTAAACAAATTATTACAAAACTCGAATATAATAACAAATGCAGTCAGCGTAACGAAGAGAGCACACAAGCAAGCAAGCCCAGAGCCAGAGAGAGAGGAAGAGAGTGAGAGACAGAGCGGGAGAGCTCCACAGAGCGATGGCCTCGCTCTGCTGTCTCCATTATGGATTTGGGTTAAGTGCGTTCATTCAACTTTTAACACAATTTCGAAATGGCGCACACACACACCAACACACACACTTCTTTGCTCTCGATTTATCATGCGGGTGCTGCTCATTGTTTTTCCCTTTGTTGTTGTGTGGGGGAATTTGTTTAAACAAAATAGACAACTTTTACTTTGCCGTGAAATCCGCGCGCCAAGCTAAATGTTGCAATACACAGACACACACACACACACACGCAGGCACACACGCACGTACGCACACATAGCTGAAATTTCGTTCATGGCTGGTCATTGAACTCGACAACCGAACAACGAACTTCGTGCCGCCATTCGGCTGAGCTTCGTGTTCGCTTCGTGCTATAGCTAATATTTGTTGTCTCTGAGCTTGATTTATAATTTCTCACTTGTCTAGATTTTTGCATAATTTTTTTGTGATTTGATTTAATGGCTAATAAAATAATAAGGTGTTTTGGGACTCACCATCACGACTCATGCCCACGGCAATGCACTTTTTCAGGCGGCAATATTGACAGCGATTGCGATTGATACGCAGAATGCTGCACTGTTGATTTTTGGTGCAGGGCCGATACTGGATCTTTTGCTGGATGGAGCGTCGGAAGAAGCCCTGGAAGTAAGACAAAAGTATATATTATAAAAAGGGTTTTTATGGCATATCTTTAAGGTAACTATAAGACTATATATTTCTTTTAATATTTAGTATAAAAGCCAGGAAGTTTAAGGGACAACTCTTCTATAATTTCATATATAGCCATGATCCTTGATCACTTCCCTTGCTTTTTATTAGTTAAAGTTATTAAAAGTACCCCTATATCTTCGGATAAACCTACATCTGCATCTTCGGTGGCTGATAGTGTGGCTGGCGTATTTCTCTCCGCATTTTGGGCACTGCTGCTGCTGCTGCTATTGCTCAGCGCCGTGTCCAGATTCTCATCGAACTTCTGGCACAGGTAGTTCAGCTGCGAGGAGTCCAGCCGCTGATGATGCTGCTCGCACAGCTCATCGTCGCAGCCCGAATCCTGCGCCTCCTCCATTTCATCCAGCTGCTGCTCATCGCTGCTGCTGCCGCCGCTGCTGTTGTTGCTGTTGCAGGTGCAACAATTTCCCGCACTGGAGTTGCTCGAGTTGCTCATCAGCGAGCAGTTACTGTCGGAGCTATCCCTTCGCTGCTGCTGCTGTTGCTGTAGCTGCTGCTGATGCTGCTGCTGCTGCTGCTGCTGGGACTGCTGGGATTGCTGTCGCAGGAGATTGGCAATCTCCTTGTGTGTTTGCGCGGAAAAGGGACTATCACAGTGCAGCTGCTTGATGTTGGCAACAGCTGGTTTCGCCTCGAGGAGTGGGTGCTCCTGCTCCTGCTCCTGCTGCTGTTGCTGCTGCTGTTGCTCTTGGCTGTTGTTGCTGGTGGTGGTGGTGGTCTGCTGCTGCTCCAGTTCCCGCTGCTTGAGCTCCCGCGCATATCGTATCTTTTTCCATGGACACTGATACTGCTCGTAGCTGCTGCTGTCCTCCAGAGACATTGTAGTTGCGGCGGCGGGACAATCCTCATCGCTGTTGGGGCAGTCCTCATCAATGCCAGATTCGCTGTCATTTTTGGCGCTCAGATCGGCACATGGCTTTGGTGTGGCAGGTTGTTGCTGCTGCGTCTGCTGCTGCTGCTGTTGCTGATGCTGCAGCAACAATACAATCTGCTGCTGCTGCTGACTAATACTATTTGTTGTCTGTGTGTTTTTGCTGTTGTTGTTGGTGGTGGTTGTCTTTACTAATGTTGCAGGTGTTTGCTGTTGCTGTTGTACGATTGCTGCTTCGTTTTTCAGTCTTTTGCGTTGCGGTGGCTGCTGCTGTTGTTGCTGCTGCTGTTGCTGCAGGTAAATAATTTGTTTGGGCTTCTGCTGTTGCTTGCTGATGGGCGCCGATTCCAGCAACTTGACCAATGCCGAATGCTGCTGCTTCAGCTGCTGGCTCTTGACCTGCAGATGCTGATGCTGATGCGGCGGCTGCTGCTGCTGCTGATGTTGCTGCTGCTGCATGGGCTGATGTTGCTGCGGGGCGGCCACTATATGCAAATTGCCGCCACCGTTGCCCGTCAGCAACACTATCGTTGTGGCATGTTGCTGAGGCGTTTGCTGCTGCTGTTGTTGCTGCTGCTGCTGCTGCTGCTGCTGTTCTTGCATTGCACAAACCATTTTAGAATTAGAGATTTTACTTGCTTTTTGGCTTCAGAATGACACTTGAACTCTCGATTGTTGGTTGCTCTACGATTTGCTAATAAGGAACATTGCACACACTTCACTTTGCTTTCTCACTTCACTGGCACCAACAAAAAGAATTGCTATTATTATTTGCTATTGAACATGTGTTGCTGCTGTTGGCCAAGCTCTTTCTTTGCTCTCGCTTGATTTATTTAAATTGTAATTATGATTTTTTCGCGCGCTTTTCTTGCTCGATACAACCGCTTCCAACGACGAGCAATTTGCGAATGAAAGCAGCCCCAACGTCCAGCAACACAGAGCTAGTCCCCAGCAAGCTTCGCCGAAGCCGAAGCTCGTTTGCTTTGCTCGTGTGGCTTCGGCTTCTAGAGAGTGTCTCTCCCCTGTCTGTGTGGCTCTCTTTCTCTCTCTCCCTCTCTCTGTGTGGTTGTTTCTGTCATTTTGTGTGTTTTTGTTTTTGTGTGCCAACTGAGGACATTCACTCCAAAGCGTCGACTGCGACGCCAGCGTCTAACAATAGATGTTGCTGCTGCTGCTGCTGCTGTTGCTGTTGCAGCGGGGGCGCCTCTGGTAAACAATTCTTGGAACACCCACGCGACACCCTGATTTCCCAGGTAGCCCAGGCACTGGCATCTCAGGTAGCTAGCTGCCACTGCCACCTGACTGATCAGCTTTGTTTGATAACAACAGAGAGAGGCGTTCGTTCGTTCAGCTTTCAGCGTTCGATTGTGCCTTTTGTGTTTGCTCGTGTTCCGATATAAATGAGTGACAAATAAGATTAATTGATATGGGGGTGACAGGCCTAAGAGGATCCCAGATCTGGAGCGATGGCTTCCACGCAGCCTTCGCTTTTTGGGGTCACCAAAATGGGGGGGTGTTCTTTCCAAAAACTGATTTTTTTGGTTAGATTAAAATAATAATGATGATAACATAAGGAGGGAAACTTTGCTTTGTCTCCTGTACGGACGCTAGAATTCCCAAGTGAATAGTATGGGCAAGGCTGAAGCGTCAGATGCTGATAAAGAAGATTTGTTTAACCGAATTAACTTTATAATTATTTAACAACAATTTTTTATACCTTTTCCCTATCCCTATTTTTTATATAAAAAATTAACTTTTACCTATAATGTCGGCTTGACAGCTGTTTCCTACTTTTCAGCTTTGTTTTTTTTTTTACCAACAAATATGACCCAATTTTGTAGGACAATCCCCGCCTAATTAACAAAATGCAAACAATTCGCTTGAGCAAATATTTTTGCCGCATTGAAAACTCTGGACCCCCCCCCCACAGTTCGATGAACTCCACAGAGTGCGGCGGGGCCAGCAGATGATTTAATAAATGTATTAAATAATATTTTGTGCGCATTGTCATTTTGCTGTTCGCTTTTTTTGGGGCCAAATAATGCCCCCTCTTTCTTCCTATCTCTTTCCCACACTAGCTACGTAACCAAAAAGCCCCAAAACGACGTCAGCAGCGACGCAAGCAGTGGAGCTGGGCAACAGAGGCAGCGACGCAGGCAGCGACTGAGGCTGGCGGCTGCGGTGGTTCAGTTCAACGAACCCCGCCATTGTCGTGACCCACATTTCGGTCAGCCACCTTCGAATGTGGAGCTGTCGAGCGAGAGAGAGCTACATTCGCAGCCGAACACAGGCCCGAAGCCGAACGCCAACCCGAAGTTGTACAAAAGAGCGATAGGCGAGCGAGCGAGAAGAGTGCCGCGCTCTCAATGCATTTTGCCATGCAAATTCGCTTGCAGTTCAGCCAGATATGTTCTCTTGTTTCTTTGCTGCTTTTTTTTTTTGCTGCAATTTTTGAGCTGTGGCGGTCGGTCAACGACACAGAAACCTCAGGTGGGCTTGGCTACAAGCGGGAAGGGGCAGCGGGCGTAGGGAGGGGAGTGTCGAAATGCGTCCAAGGAAATCTTTGGCAATTAAAAAATTTGCACACATATATTTTACCGAATTTTTTTCAAACTTTTTTGGAGATTTTTTACTGTTTGTACAAAGCAGGGGTAAAGCCGAGGTCATTGCACTGACGAGGAGGGGGGAGTGAGTCAAGAGATTTGCACTCATTTCAATGGTGCTGCTGCAGCAGCAGCAGGGATCTTTCGGGAACAAAACAGCTGTCCCACTTCGCTCCCGCTCTTAACAGCTCCACCTCCGCCTGTCTTTCTCTCTCTCTGTGGCGCTCTTTCTCCCGGTGGCGTGGCCAAATGTGAATGAACTCTGGTGGCAAAGCGAATAACAAGTTTCAAAAGAAAGTGAGAGCACTTCCATGCACACTCACACACAAGCACAGGAACATGGCTCGTTCTCTCCTCTCCTCCCTCTCTCTCTGCGTACACCTATGTATATCTCTCAATTCCCTCTCTTCTTAGGTTGGTTCCCCACACTTTTTGATCCGCAACGTCATTTTATAATTCATTCTTTGTTTGTTTGTTAAATAATTTCTTTTTTCGGCTCTGCTTTTGGCACATTTGTTGGTAATATTGTTTTTAATTTTTTTGTTATTTTTTTTTTGGTTTGTTGGGTTCTTTTCATGAATGATTCTATGCCGCGGGGGGTTCTTTGTTTATTTCGACGCCTGTATATTTTTTTTTTGCGAAACCGCCTACCTGTTGGCACGATCGCCGCTCCAACTGCTTGACCAAGATTTCTGTTCTGTTTCGGTTCTTTTGCATTCTTTGTTTTGCTTTCAGGTTTATTTTTTTCGGGGGCTACCGTCGGAACTTGACACGAATTCGAACGATCGATCGATTGACGATCGTCCCCAGAAGAGCTGTTGAGCAGGTCCAAAAATATTCAAGGGAAATCAATGGAAATTGTGGAGGGATTGGTGTAGTTTTTTTCTATCTTTATTATTTAGAGGTCACTAAATTCCTATTCAAAAAGAGATCACACTATTTTAAATATAACCCAATAAATCAATTAAAATCTTCTACAAATATAACCTATAAAATCGAGATACTTCCCCGAAACCATTTGGAAACTTCCCAACTGATCTCCCATCGCCACTTCTATCTTCTACTTGCTCTTTCTCCACCATTCCCTTATGTTCTCTTGTGCGTCAACCGCCCACATACACTAAGAAAAAGGGGAGAATAAGAAAGACAGACAATACCTAATCTCCTGTCATAACGACGATCGTTTGTTAGGCTCTCAGAACTCCCCGATGCGTCAGCAATTAGCACGTGCCCGGGTTTTGAGACTCATTTCGGGGTTCTTCAAATCCGATCCGGAACTTTATGGCGCTTTAGCTTTACAGTTCATTCAACGCTCGTTCGTCAAGCTTGTCTTGGGCTTTATTCGACAGTTGCTCATAACTCAAGAAGAGCAATACAGTAAAACTTCTATAACATTAATGATGTTCTCTTAGTATAAGTGGGTGATCCAATTTAGATAGAGAAATAACTTTAACTTTAAATAACTTTAAAAAAACATACATTTAACAAAGAATTAAGTTTAATATCTACTTAAGAATGCTTTATTTGGTAAAAGAAAATCACAAGCTGTTTAGGAATTTGATAAACCAGAAAATGAGCCAGAAAGTAGGCTATACATTTTTTTAATTTTACAAAATGGATAATTTATGTCTTAAAAGTATTTCATGGCCTACTTTCAGAGGTGTAGCATTTTGTAGCATACTTTTGAGCCTCATTTTAAGAGAATTTTAAATGTACAGCAAGTTCGTCTAAGAGAGGTTCCACTGTAGATAAATACTTGGTGCTTGCTGCCCAAAAAAGTGTGATATGATGTGTAAATAAATTATGTTCGAATTACAACCGTGCGACCTGCGCCTGGCCGCCCATTCAGGTCAGAGGTCAACGCCCCCAGCCAAGCCACCAAGGATAATTCTTCCCTCCCTTTCCCTCTCTCCGCATTCCTTTTTCCCCGCTCTCTTCTGTCTTTCTCTCTCTCTTCTCGGCTGTAGTAAAAGCAACACGAGGTCAGCCGCACGTAGGCACAAACAAAAAAGGAGGGAGTCGCAGTCGCACTCATCCTCTCCCACAACACAATCCTCCCCCACACACACACACACACTCGCACACTCGCCGTTTGGCCTCGCGCTCATTGACGTCACTTCTGCAGTCGCTGGCTCTGCCACTGCGCTGCTTGGCTCAGTTCGTTCAACTCGCTGCCTTCATGGTCGCCTTGCAATAGTTGTTATTGTGCTATTGCTATTGCTATTGCTATTGCTTTTGCATTTGCGCCTGCCTTTGCTTGTTTGCTGTTGGCTTTGCTTTTGCAAAAGGGGTCTTGGTGGGATGGATGGGGGATTGTGTGGCCCAGTAAGCACTTTGTTTAATTCCAGAACAAGCTGGGATAATTATTATAAATATGCATTCCATATTAAAAAACATAGATAAGTTTATAATAATGAAATAATTATAATTTAGAGATTATTTATTCGGATTTTGTGGTGAAAAAAGGCTCATAAAATAATATAACAAATTTATAAGCCCACTAAATTGTTATTTAATGATACTATAGTACTAAAACAAAACTTACACCGCTCTCAGAGGATTATAGATCAATTTTCCTATCGAACTTTCAAAGTAATAATATAAAAGTAATTGTTATTAGGTTCCAAACTTTACATTGGGTGCCCACCCATGATTTTAACAAATCATTAACCTATTGTTTCTTAACAGAACCAATTTGTGCACTTCAAGGCCTATAATTTGAAGGCTTAAACACACACACACACACACCCCTAAATCAATATGTTCTCCACATTAATCAACATAATTAAGACATTTTCGGGGGTGGCCGCCACTACACAGAGATTAACTTCCATTTCTGTGGCCTAACCATTATTTAATGCGTTTCCCACTCTGGCAAACAAACGAGAGACCGCAAAAGCCACAAACTAACGATGACAAATCAGAAAACCAACACAATACAAAAACCAATATTGGAGGGGAGTCCGGAATTGGAGCCACAAACACACAATAAAACGGAAATACCTTTCACATTTCACATTTTTCGCCAGCGAAGGGCAAACTGCAGCAGAAAGAGAGAAAGAGAGCGCGGGGGAGAGAGCAAGCGAGTGCAAGGGACATTGCGACAGCATCTGAGCTCCCGAAAAAGGCAAGCAACAAAAGCAAAGCACACACCAAGGCGACCGACAATTGAGGACATTGCACTGCAATAACCTTAAAGAAAATGGTATCAACACAGAGCGCAAGAGAGAGAACAAGCAGTGGGGAGAGAGCGCCTCTCTTGACTTGGCGCTCAGCAAGCGCTTTTTTGCATAAGCAAAATATGCGAAGAGGGGGTGGGCGGAATGGGACGTTCTATTTGTGTGCCTAGGAACAGTTCTGTTCTTTCTTTGCGACGGAGGCAAAGAAGAATAAGAAGAGGCGGAGAGGCGAAGAGGAAGTGACCTCAGGAAGGAAATGCATTGCATTTAATTGGTCAAAATGGGCAGGTGGTGCTGCATGCGACCACCTGGTTGCCATAGAAATGCAACCAAAAGGTAGATGAGTGAGCAGAGAGACTTCTTATTTCTTTATTTTATTTATTATATATTTATATTTCTGAATTTTTTTCCTTTTAATATATAACTATCTGTAGATATTCCTATACCAAAGGGTTCGGTCTTAGCTCGACTCAGTGAGTGATTAATTAGCTTCTTTGTATTAGTATTTTTTTTTAACATTTTAAAATTCCTTTTCTTATTAAATGAAATGCCCAAGGAAATATCTATACCCATGAAATATTCTTATTATGTCGCAGAATTGTAAGTATTTAACCTAATAAGTACATATTTCATAATATTCCTCAAAAGGACTCATTAAATCCAGGATCGTAAACATTTTAGAGGTGTGCATACCAAAGGGTTCGCTGGTGACTGTTCAACTGAGTGATTAAAAATCCCCACAAACGGACTCCCTCCATTGCAATACAAAGGCAAAGCAAAGGCTTCGGCTGCACCTCTATCAGCTCAGACCCAGCAAATACCCTGCACATGATTTTCTCGTTTTTGCAGTGATTAGTTTTCCACTCAAACACTTTCGTTGCGATAAAGCCAGAGGAGTGAGACGCGGGGAGAGGGGTGAAGGAGAAGAAGAAATGGAGCTCTGTCCTTTAACCAGGCCAATGAACTCGAGGCCAGAAATTGGCGCGCACTCTCAGCAGGGAAAACGGAGTGCATGGATGGCATGGATGTTACGGAATGGACTGGAATGGAAGACACCTGTGCCCTGTCAGACCATCACCACCCCACACCCCAACTTTTCACTTTTCCTGTGTGTTTTCGGGGGTGGCACATTGGATGGGTGGTTTCGGTGGTGTCTCGGTTTTGCTTTGACCCACTTTCCGTGCGTTGAACTCACCGTAGCCGAGAAGGCGAGTGCCGAGGCACACGAAAGCCCAAAACCGGATGCACGGGTTCGGGGGTTGATTGTGGTGGGGAAAAAGCGCACACGAAATTTTTAGGGGTTACGCTCTGGGTGCAACGAAAGTGTTTCGGCTTTAAAGTATTGGAGGGCTGCTTTCGGTCGGTCATGTGACGAGGATTCTCTGGTAGCTGCTGCTGCTCCGTTGGATATCGGAGGAGCTGGAGCAATGACCGCAGCCTGGCCAAAGTTGAAGGATAACTCTGTCCTCGCCACCCGATGGAGGAGGGAAGTGAGTTCCCTCTCTTGTATTTTTCTTTACTCAATTTCGGGCATCATCGAATGCTCTACATACGTTTTCGTCTCATATTTATATCTGAATATTTATATCCACATCCACACACGCATATACTCCGGCTAGTTTTGTAGATTCTTTTTTTTTTTTGTTGGTACTTACGTTCCCATCTATTTGTCAGTCAGTCAGTCGGTCCCCTTTTGGTCGTGCGTCACGGCGCGAGAAAGAGACGGGAGAAGGGGCGACACGAGTTCAACGAACTTGCGGCAATTATTTTGCAATTACTTTTGTGTGGCTTTGGCTTATGATCTATCAATAGATAAATTCTAGGCACCCAGAGCACGCGTGGCTAAGCTGGAGCACAAATTCAATTTGCGATTATTATATAAAACTATTTTGTGGATTTTTGATATTGGAAACCTCTACATTATATAACTATAAATTTGTTTTATTGCTAAACAATACCATAACAATGCCAAAATAGACGATAAGTTGTGCCTATCGATTATTTCGATATATCTATTTCATTTATAAGCTTCAATTGAATATAAATGTTTTTAAAAATATGAAATTTAGGTAATGCTTTACAGATAACAAAGTACTATGACTATTGTAATTTAGATTAAATATAATTTGTGATTTTCGATAACACAAATTTTCGACTTTTTCGATATTTTGTGTTCCTAAGCTTCAATTGAATGAAAACTATTTCAAATATATGAAATTTAGGTAATGTTATATAGATAACAAATCCCTATGACTAACTCGCTGACTATAATTATATCAATTAATTTTAAATTATAATTTTCGATAACTTAAAAACTTAATCTATCGATTATTTCGATAGATCTTGTTAGGACTAATTTTAAACACATTTAATGGAATTTATACAGCTTACATTCGAGCAAGTTCTTAGCCCCTTTTCGACCACATCAGCGCCTACCTGTCTCTTACCAATTTTGTGATGATTCCCCTAATGACACCTGAGTGGCAGCATTTTTTGTAAAGTAAATAAATTTAAATTTACCTTAACTAAGTTCCCTCATTACCCAATTCTTGGCCGGCAATTGACGCAAGTGGTTGTTTAAAGTAAAGAAACATTTTTTGGCGCTCAAAACAATTATCTAGCATTATTGCGCGATTGTTATGTGTTATTTGGGTTTTCTAGGTAGGCGAGCCACCGAGCGAGTGAGCGAGCAAACAAAAATAATCATACACAAAAACTAAAATAAGAAAAAAAAATACACTAATAATGCCAAACAACTCAAATCTAATCCAAGACAAGTCAAGCAATTGCGGCAAATATTAAAACAGTTGACCAAACATACGGCGGCGAGCAGAACTCGTTTGGGAGACCCACGAAAAAAAAGAGAGAGGCAAGGTCTTTTGCGTGCAACTGCAACAACTGCTGCTGCTGCTGCTGCTGCTGCTGCTGCAGCAACCACGTTTGCGAATCTAACTGCAGTTCTGCGCAGGTCGTTGCCATTTGGCAGACCGAGAAACAGAGAGGGCACGAGGCCAGAAGAGCGAGACGGCGCGAGCAGGTGATGACGGCCTCAAGCTGACCAAAGTGCAGTGAACTCTGAAGCGAAGCCTCCAGCTCTGCTCCGCTCTGCTCTGCCTGCCTGCCTCTGCGGTGGCTCCACTCCCACTCAAGCTCCTCCGCTCTGGCTTTTGTTAATGGCGGGGTATTAATGTAATTTCAATCATTGTTTTCGCCTTTTTCGGGCTGCCTCCCGCCACTGCTGTCATATAAATTCTTCACTGCCGCTTGGCGGCGGCTCTTTTAATGACTCACCCCGCCAAAAGCCAGACTTCCAAATTTGATCAAAACCAGCCCAAAAAAAACAAACAAAAAAAAAAACCCAAAAAATGTATAAAAAAGAGCCCAAGCTCACGTGCTGTATTTGGGCGTTCGTTGTCTTTTTTGTTTGTCTTTTTTTCGAGTGTGATTTGATTTTGTTTCAGTTGCAACGCATTGAGATCACTATCGCCATCCCGCTCGGCTAAGTGGGCGCTTTAAATGCATGCACTTGGAGAAAGTTCTAGAGATTTGGATATTTTAAAAATATATCTTAAGGTTGCTGTTGAAAAATGTAGGCTGCAGTCCCACACAATTGTATCTCAAAGTGTTATGTGTGTCTTTGACAAGATCTTTCTGTGTTATGGTTTGTTGTTACAGGAATTGTTCCTTAAAATTCCCAAGTACGATTTCAGCGACAAATCAGGCAACTTGTTGAGGTTGAATAAGTTTGCAAAATAAGTACTGATGAGGTTTTTTGGGAGGGAACTGAAACATCTTCATCCCAAAAAGCCAGAAGCTGATCTAAGGACAAGATTTTTTTGTGCTTTTGGCAAAATAATTGCTTCTTGATTTATTACTTTCATTTATAAGTTCATCTTTTATTATTATATTTATATTTCTTAATTATGTGGATTTATTTACAGCATCTTTAAAGAAGAATATCAACTAGTTACCCATTAAATTTCCTAATAAATATATTAAACTATAAGCGAAATTTCTCTCAGTGCCTGAGCGCACAGCTGCAGCTTCGACTCGTATTATGCAATAGCTCTTTGAACAATTTATGACAAAAGTCATTGCAAATTATTTTCAATATTGAGTCATATATGTGAGAGAGAGACTGCCGCCTGCCGCCGCTGCTGTAAAAAATCTCAAATTCTCACTACAGGAAGTGGGCGTGGCCCGACGTTGATTACAGTCTATAATTGAAATATTGAGTTCAGAGTTCTAGGCAATCGGGAATACAGTAATTTTTGCGCCCCAACCAACCATCTATCATGATTCGATCTTTATCTGCGATATTTCGGTGTTCAATCAAATTATATGAAATTAATCAAAGAATTTTTGGTTTGGCAACAACATAACAAGATTTCTGTGTGCATATATATGCTATTATTTCGAGAACTTACTATGTAGTATTTAAATAAGTATTTCAATATTAGCTAAGAGCCTGGGAAATTTGGTTCTGAGGTCAGTTTGTATCAAAACTTATGAGGTGGCAAGAAGTTGATTAATTTGTGGAAATAATTCATATATTTTCGGGGCCAGACGGCGCCTTTAAATTAGACAAAAAATTAACTAACTTAAGTCGTTCGAGTGGGCGAAATAATGTCAGAAAATTGACCAAACATTTGCTAGAACATTGCGCCATAATATTTGAAGTGAACCCCCCGGAGAAACTGAACTATAATGTTTTGTGGCCAACAAGTTGGATATCTCACAAGTGCTGACAGCCGCTTGTCCAATGGCAATAATTTATTTGATTAATTTATAAATTGCATTTGTGCGCGACAATAGCAACAAGAAAATTGCACAGCAATCTAATGTGTGTGCGATTTGAGAGTGTGTGTGCAGTGTGTGTGTGTGAGTGTAGTGTGTGTGTGCAATGCAAAGTGAGGTCGCTGCCGTTCAATAACCTCGAGTGTCTGCGGAGAGCCTCTCTACGCAATTGCTAAAGCTATTGCAATTGCAGCCAACGAAGTCAACGAGCATGGCAACAACACAAAGCACACTGGCACACTCGCACACACTCTTGGCAACACACAGATACACATGCCGCACGCACACACACACACACTCTCGCCAGAACACACTAATCGGTCGAGTCCGTTCGTCTGTTTTCGTCGCTCGCCTGTCCGTTGCGTGGTAATTGCTTTCGGAGTGTGTGTGGGGAATTTTCTGGGGAATACACATGTATCTATACTATATATATATAGTATCTCAAGGGGTTGGGGAGTACACAAAAAAAATTCATTCTATGACTTACTCAGGTGACTTATTAAAAGAAAACCTTTGAAATGGAAGTTAAACATACCTGCAAATAGAGAAAGAGAAAAGGAGAAGGTTTAATATATTGCTGGGGTTTTCTTAGATAAAATAATATAAATATTTAAACATTAACTAACTTAAACAATTCAGTTAATATTATATTAAAAAGAATCTACATATATTAAAGTCAAATCAGGGAAAATACCCATGAAAATGTATAAGATTTATATTAATTTCTTTCCCTTTTCTACCCTAAAAATAAAAGTATCTTAAAACTCCAAACATATCCACTTCTTATCACCAAAAGGTGTCCAGTCAGTCAGCTTACAATGCCCCATAAATGCCACTCGAACTCATTTGAACTGGCCACAAAAAATCAAAGTATCTAAGTATCTAAGAATCTTACATGTCAATAGCAATTAAATGAAACCAAAAACCAAAATAAATACACGCGCCAGCAGATCCCAGTTAAGACTCACTTCATATGTACATATGCATGCAAGCGGCCCAGTTAAGATCTCTTGAAAAAAAAGCAGCAGCAGCACCAGTAGACCCCAATTAACAGCGGGGCAATCTTATCCGCGCCATCTCGGGCCATTTCCAACCATTTGAGCCACTCAATCATATAGAGAGAGAGAGCCCGGGCGGGCGGCCACTTATCAGGAGGCCCCCATCGGAGCCAATGGAACTCCGCACGGAACTCGAACCCTAAGCCCTATACATCCCCTCCCACCTCCCCACCCCGAACTGTGTGCTACATAAATCTACAAGTACTGGGAAACTCTTTGCCACTTCACCTGCACCTGAGCCGTCTCCCTATGATTCTTCCTTCTTGGGCAATTAAACCAAATCAAAGCCCGCACAGAGCCTACTTCGTCCACGTTAGTGTTAGTCAGCGTCGTTATCGCATTTCACAATTTTAGAACGAGCTCTCAGATACTCGTACTCGTACTCGTACTCGCACTCACACTCGTACTCGGCGCAGAAACGCAGCGGCAGCAGCAGCACCAGCAGCGCAGCAAGTAACTAACCTAACCCAAAGCTAACCTACGCTAACCCAATTCGGCGAGTTCAATAAACCCGAACGCAGAGCAACGTCGTCGGCAGGGGAGACGCGGCTCGTGGATTAGGGTATTCCCCTGCCCACCTCCCTAACCGCCACGACTTAATACAATTCTAAAATATAGATTAGCTGTAAATCTTCAGGCCTAATCAGCGGGCATACAAGTAGAAGTGCACCGAAAGAATCCATAGAAAATGTATTATAATATAAATAGGAATTTATTTCGGGATTTATGATGATAAATATATTAAGAAAATATTACGAAAACATTTTAATAATTAAATATTTCAGAGTTGATATATATTTTCGTGAAGATTGAAGTAGAAGAAAGTCTTTTCCACTAATAAATTTAAAAGTTCACAGAAGAGAGCTGTTTAAATATCGATACAAATTTGGATATATCGAATTATCGATATTTTACCTCAGTATGGAAAAACTTTTAAATTTTAAAGAAATGTTTAAGAAACGGAACTAAATGTTTGTTATTTTAGTTTTTATGAGATATCTAATACATTTTTCAATTGTTTGTTATTTTTATTTGTTGCTAAGAAGTTAATACGAAATGTATCTAAATTTTTGTTTTAATGAAAGAAACTGTTAAGTTATAATTTATTAATTTTTAAATTAATTTTTTTAAATGATTAATATAATGTATCTTTTAATCAAAAATCCAAAATTACAGAAGAAAATTTAATTCAAAATAGTTCTCCAATTGTTTTAATATAATATCGATAATAAATCGAAATATGAATATCGAACCTGGCAAATATCGACATTTTAACAGCTCTAGTTAACAGAAGCTTTGCTTGAAACAAAGTCAGCATAAAGTATACTCTTTATTAAATATTTCGTAATATTCTTTATTAAAGAATTAATTAATTTATTAATATTCTTTATTAAAGAATTAATTTTGAATTTATTTCTCAGTGGCCCCAACGATATTTCTAGACTTCTATAATGACATGCATGGCGCTGTTGTGCTCCGGTCTGGGGCCCCCCGAAATCTCCTCCTCAGCTGCTCGCGGGTTCTTCGGCTCCTCACGAGTGTATCTGTGTGTGTTGTGTTGTGTGTATGTGAGCGGACGAACGTGGACTGCCTCAACTAGAACTTGCTTGACTTCGTCGTCGTTGCTTTTCTGATTTTCTGATTCTCTGCCTTTCAGCTTTTCTGCTTTTCAGCTCTTTTCTGTCGTTTTTCCATCGCCAGTCTTCGCTGGTCGCTGGCTGTTTTTGTCGTTGCCTCTGAGCGGCGGCGGCGCCCACCCGAAGTTCATTGCACTTGGTATAGCGGCATATTTTGCATTCGCTGTCTCTGCTGTCTCTCTGCTGCCTTTGAGTTTTCTTTTTAGTTTTTCCCCGAGACTGCGACTGAGACTGCCTTATTCTTATCTGCCTTGGCTGGCTGTGTGACCCACAACACCAACAAGAAGAAATGCCCGAAAAAAAGAGTCTTCTTTTGCATTTTGCATTTTCCCTGCACGTTTTTTTTTTGTTTTTGTTTTTGCTGCCACATTTCTGCTGTCGAAATAATTACATTAATGACACACTCACACACTGGCAGCGGGAATTATTATGCTTGTCACTTAAAATTTTGTAGGTTCTGTTAATTAAAAGCAATTAAAAATAGTTTTTGCCTCTCAAGAGTGAATTCCTGACAAAAACGTCGCCGCGCCGCTTCCACGCTCGCTTTCCTTCCTTTAGTTGCTTTTTTTTCTTTTGGGGACTTATTCTGACAGTTCTCTGACGGAAACACGAATTTTTAAGCATTTGAAAAACGATTTGTCGCACACACTTTTATTATTAGATCAGAAATTATGTTGAGAGACAAAAACGTTTTTCTGGCGGAGTATTTTCTTCGCTTGTGTTTTTTTTAACTCAAAAAAATGGGTTAGCCGACAAATTGATTGTTAGGCGACTGTCTCGAGAGAGTGAAGAAAGGGATTTAGCATTCTGGTTTCTTTATTTTTTGTAGAATGTAGATTTACAAAATTATCCCTAAGTTTCTTGGTGTTCTAGTTGGCTTTAAAATATATTTGTTTTTCTTAGAAAATCAACTCCGCAAATTAACTCAGTAAAAACCCAAAGCAAACACTCCAAACACCCATCGATAACTGGAACACTTTAATAACTCTCAACTGGAAGCCAAGTTAGTAGAGTCTAGACTTCGATTTGTTTGCCTTATGCCTCCTCGATTTGCAATGAATTAATTGCTCTCAAGTTGAATGACTCGTTGCATCTGTCACCCACTTGAGAGCAGCAGCAGCGCAGCGCCGCTTGATTTTTCAATTTGTTGTCGAAAAATACAAATTTTTTGTTCGCAAACCCCTACCTAATGCCTATGGATTGGTGTCGTCGGGGGTCGGCGGTATTCAAAATATATCAAAAACGTTAGCAAACTACAATTGCGAATTTGCAATTGTAAAGAGAAGCGCGCGGAGAACAACGAGATCTTAGAGTGTTTTTGGTTTGGATCGCTTCGCTCGGTTTCGTTTCGTTTCGATTCGGTTAGGTTTTAGGCCCATTAAATGCAATTCCATCTACTTGACTTGGGTCCGCCAATCGAGTCACGTTTTTTTATTTTGCGCTACAGTGGGGGTGGGGTGGGGGCTTTTGGACCACTCTGTCGACCGTCGAGGTGATTGTACGGCCTGGCTAACAAGGTACGTGCCGCGGATTTCTGAAGGCTGGCGAACGAACGAGTTTCGAACGAGAAATCTATCTCAAATTGTCTTTACATTCGATAGTTTTTTTTTTTTCAGAGTCAACACATAAATTACAAGCAGCTTAATCTCTAGGCCTGCTCTGCTTGACATTTTCATATATATATGTATACTATATATATCTGTTTTTTGTGTTGCATGTTTGAGGTTATGACAACAGCCCCTGCTGGTGCTGACTGACTGACTGACATGAGGCGGCTTCAACACAATTCAATTCAATTCGACGCGAGTTTGCGAGTCAATTCGATTCGACACGACACGGCACGACACCATTAAATGAGGCAAGGTGTTGTTACCAGATCGCGCTCTAAGGGTCTCCATTTTTGGAGCTATTTAAAGGCGCTTAAATATAAAAAAAAATACAAAGAAAAGACGGGAAAGAAATGTCAAATGTCGCTGGTTTATGTCAGCCGTGGCTAAGGACTATAATAGCACTCATTTAAATAGAAACTTATGTGTGAGGAAAAATAAATAAAAATATTTTAGATAAAGGCCAAATTCCCTGCATGAGCTATAAGGTTAATTAGTATTTCTTTATGTATTTTTTATAACAAATTCCCTAGTTTTTTTTCTTCCCAAATACCTCACATATTTTACTTACTCTTTTTCCTGCTCGAATATGGGTTGCCTTTAGCCAGAATATTACTCATACGCACTGTAAGCGCTTGCTAACCTCCTTCAAAGGCCACGCCCATTCAGAGACCCACAATAACTCCACCTCCCCCCCTCCCCTTCCCTGGAGTAATGTAAGACTACAAAACCAGCAAAAGGCTAAAATGTTATACAGGGGACAGGGCAAAATATTAGATTACTCATACGCCGCGTTGACCAGCCTGTTCCACATTAATTGCCATAAAAATAGTGGCAACACCCCAACCCCCAAAGGCGAAGAGAGGGAAGGGGACGTTCCACACACACACATTCATAGAATTTGTGACGGAAATGAGTTAGTGCCATTTGGCATGCCCCCAACCACGAACGAAGAGGGGGTTAGGGGGAAGGGGCGGAACGTGCGACGAAAAGGAGAATCATCGCAATGCACACACACGCATGCATTGAAAGCGCGTGCAGTGACTACCAAAAACAGAGGCAGGCAGGCAGGGAGGGAGGAGGTAGGGGCGTAGCAGGCTAAGCAGGCAGGAGACCCGTTGTTGATGTTTTTGGCCTGCAGCATTGCCGGGTTGCATAATTATCATGCAACATGCGGCAGTCGACAGTGGAGTGTCTGAGATTTGTGGCCAAAAAAAAAAACACAAAACGTTGTTTAACGCCTGAGAGGGTTTCTGCCGAACCCCCGCTCCCTTAGTGCCTCTTTACGGTAGGGGTTACAGGCTTAGATAGGCTTAGTCACGCACTTTACGCACAATTTTCCGGCGGGGTGAGAGTAAAGAGTTTTCAGGAAAATTCAAGAGATAGAACTAAGAATATTGAGTATATCAGTGAAGAAAAGTAATTACTTACCAATTAAATAATAAAAAAGAACCTTCCAATTATTTTAAGAACTCCAATCAAAGTTTCTTAACCCCATGGCAACGCAACATTAAAGTTAGTTTCCCGGAGGAAAACTTCTCAATCCACCCCAAAACCCAAGCTTATTCCCAACATTTTTCCCTCGCTTTTGTGGCCTGTGGGCCTTGTGCACGCTGCTTTGCTGCCTTCGCCTGGCAACTGGCAACTGGCAGCTCACACAGCCCGAAACGTGCGTGGCATGACCATTGCTATCCGAAACCTGGCCAAAACAGAAGAGAGTGGGCAGCAGCTGCGCTACTGGGAGGCAGTTTGGAGCGGTCTTTGACCGCGGCAACAGTAACCGTTAGGTAGCCAGGTAGCCAGAAGGATTACGAGCAACGTGCAACGTTTGGCCGCTTGTGCGAGGTTAGTGCCAGAGCAAAGCAACAACAACAAAACACAGGCAGCGGTTAAATCAGTTAAAGCTAAACGCCTGCCGGCCACAGTTGCAAGGTTTTTTCTTTCGACCAAACTAACTGAGCCTCATTCCCCATTCGCCTCGCGTGCCCCAGCAGCAAAGTTGCATTGTTACTACCGCCGATTGAATCGCCTTGGAGGTTGGACCCAAGCTTGCTTCGTGCTGCTTATCGCGCCTCAAATGCTCCGCGCCACATAAATCAATTAGTCGGGGAGATGGAAGAGGAGGTGGAGGCGGAGGAAGGGCGCCCATTTTGTATTTTAAGGCATAATTGAAGGCTTGTTGCGGGCGCTACTTACTTCGCGTACAATGAAAATTGGGAATTAGGCGAAGCGAATAAAAATCAAAAAGGTACTAAGAGACGGGGGAAATGTTGGAGGAAATGCGGAACCCTTTGGTATGCAATTTAATTTAGGCTACACCCAATGTTTGCAACGGATTTTGGTTGGAAAAGTACAACCCGTCTGGGAAAATAACTCAGGTAACTTGGTTGGGATAAGGCTAATGTACTGGATTTTTGGTATGGTTTATTCACTAATAAAATATAAACTTAAATACCTCGAGATGTCTTGTAGAAAGTCTTCATATGACTTAAGAAACCTATGATAACTAAGGTTTGAATTGAAGGATTTGAGTAATCTTAGCTTTTAAACAAAGAGTAAAGAATTTAAATGTAAATTAAAAGAGATGTCATGGTCTAAGTCGCCCCTAAGCATGAAAAACCTATCATAACTAGGGATTTGCTTGATCAACTTTGGTTATGTTTATGTATTTAAAAACGTTTTATTAATGAGCAGTTAATTACAAGAGATGTCATGGAGAAAAGGCTATACAACTTAGGTTAACCAACTATTTCCATGCCTTGGACCTATCCTAAAATCAAAATACCAAGCCAAAAGTTCAATTAAACAGACAAATTAACACCAGATCGATATGCTCCCTTTAAAAACTTAATTGCTGCTGAAAAAGAACAATTCCCTTGGCAGGCAATTAACAAGTCGTGAGGCATTCCCACGCCCCGCCATGCTATACCAAAATCCTGGCCAAGATGGCACGCCCGTTGGCCACATAAATAATTCGCGCTCTTAATTATTGGCCAAGTCAAGGCGAAAAGGCGAAGCGAAGTTGCCAACATAAAACTGTCAACGGCAAAATGTCAGACTGTTTTTTTGTGACTTATGACATAAGACAATTATAGCCAAGGTGCAGCAGCAGCAGCAGTGGCAGCAGCTACCAAACCATTGGGCACATTGAACTCTCTCTCTGTGTATGGTTGCTGCTGCTACCGTTGATGATGTTGCGGCTGCTGCTGCTGCGGCAAACATCTAGTTGCAACTTGGTTGTGGCTTTGCAACATGTGATCCGTTGCTCGGCTTTCGGCTTTCGGTTCGCGACTCGAGCTCTCGGGTTTTTCCTCTTTTTCCGCCACAAAGTGCATTCACCTCAACTGACTGACTGACGACTGACGTCAACGTTTTGGCTTGGCAAAGAAAGCACCGAGTCAATGCACTTTGTTGCAACTACACACCCCACCTCCCCCCTTTCTCTCTCTCTCTTTCTCTATCCATCTCTTTCTCTTTTGCCATTTCCCTAGCTTGCGGTACTTTCATTGCTCGAACGGCAAGCAAAAATAAAGCAAAGCAAAAGCTGGCAGAAAACTCGTTGCGTTGCAAGTTCGTTGACGTTGCCGTCAGTTGTGTGTGTGTGTCAGAGTGTGTGTGTGACTGTGTGTGAGTGTTCTAGAATGTTGCCTCAGCGAGAACTGGGAACAAACTTTGCAGGCTAGATTGCAGCGGAGAAAGAGAAAGCAATAACATGTGCAACATGTTGAAGCAATGGCGAAAAAAGAAAGAACACGAAGCAAAAGAAAGAAAGGTAGAGATTATATAACTAACAAATGAATTGTTTAGGGTTTAAATAGGCTAAAAAATAAATATTAAAAAAAGGTTTTTAATATTCCAAAAACTACAATTTAAAGGCTGGAAGGGTAGCAAGTTTTCTATTTATTCCTTAACTTAATTAGCAGAAAGAATCCCCAATTTATGGTAATATCCCTATAACTTCTGGCTCTTAATATTTTATTTTTTCAATTAGCCATAAAATAAGACAACCCTTGAACCCACACAACCCCTACAAGCAACACCCCCACACCCACATCTCCCTGTGCCCCACAAAACAAAGCTTCAGTCTAAACAAACAAATATTTTGGCCCATCATCAGCAGCAGGAGGAGGAGGAGGAGGAGGAGTAGCAGTAGCAGCTGTGGTAAAAGTGAAACAAACTAAGTCGCTGGGCAAACACCACCCCCAATCCAAGCTCAACCCCCAACAGAAACCCCACCTTCGTCCCCCTCCGCTCTAAAAAGGGGTAAGTAACCTCGAATGAAAGCAAAGACTTGGTGGCTAAAAAGCAGCACGTGGCCCGGAGAGTTTTGGGGCGAATGACTTTTAACTGGGTCAGCAAAAGTGGCTGTTGTCCCTCAGTCAGCTATGGGGGTGGTTCAGGTACACCCACCCCTCTCTATATACTCCAATACATAGGTATATATGCTTGTGTTTGCCCAGCTACTCAACCAAATACACACACACACACACTTGCATATTTTACTATCGCTCGTAAAAAGAAGAAAAATAACATTGACTCGTAGTAGAGTTTTGCAGCTGCAATTTGCACGTTCTCTTTGGCTCGCGCAGATAAGCCCGAAAAAAGGCCCACCACCCGGGGTGGGCGTGGCCTGGCCATTAATTTAATCCACCATTTGATTCTATTTTGCTGCAGCGCTAATTACTCATTCGTTGGAACACATAAACGAATTCGATGTGGCCTTGGATGAGCAGAGAGCGGCATAATTTGTTATTTGCATTTTTATCGGTGTTTCTAAGATGTCCTTCTGTGGCATTTCTTGCTTATAAAATTAGTCGTCTCTTTTTTATATATATATATAATAGATATTTAATTTTTTTACTTTCCTTGCTTTATTAAATAAAATTTAAATAAATTCAAATTTTTATTTTTTCTTCTCAATGCCCACTCACTCTCAAAAGCTCGCTGCTACAGTTTCGTGTTGTCTACAATTTTTCGTTGCATACTTTCATGCTTGCCAAGAAAAGCATAGCGCTCGATCGTAATTGAAGGCAGCTAACGGCAGGTGGCGCTAGCGAAGTTTATGTAGAAAAGTATGTAAAATTGAGGGTGGCATGTAAAAAAGGGGAATTAGGATCTTTTTTGAAGTTAAAGCAAAAGTAAATTAAAGAATATAAAATATAAAGCATTAAAATCATAAAATAAACCTATATACATATTTTTTAAATGATATAGAACTTATAAAAATATGTTCGTCATCCTAGTTAAGTGGTATATTTAGCAAATTCTATTTTCCTATCCCCATTTTTCGCACATTACTAATGTTATCTCTTGTGTGGCTGTGGCTTGTAACCCAAATAGGCTGAGGTTGTTGACCCAAATTGCAAGGTGCATTGAACTGTTGGCGGGAAAATGAAAAGCGGAGCACGAAACGAAACGTCACCAGCGATGCGTAAGCGAAAGAGAGCGAAAAAGTGGGCGAAAGAAGGGCGAGTGTGTGTTACTGCATTTTACACATTTTCCTTTGATATTAAACATTTAAGTTTTTTAATGGGTGTTTCAAAGGTTTAGAATTCTAATTATTTTATAAATATATTAATTCACCAACTCCTATTTTTTGGCATAACCTTTTTCATTGCCTACTTTTTGACACCTTTTCAAATGATTTCGAATGCTAAGATTTCAAATTTATTAAAAATTAGAAAAGTTCCATTGTAATTGCTTTAACATAATTATTTCCATGTTTCCAATTCATTCTTTGCCTCAATTAATAAATTACTCATTTCTAAAAATAAAAATTAATGTTTATATTAATTCCGTTTTTGTCTTTTCAAAACGGAGCTGCATTTTCCAGACTTTTCCTTGGAGATACACAAAATTCCCATTTGAATTTCGGACAACCTAAATACGACCTCCTCCCCCTCTCTTACTCACTGACTCTGTGTCTCTGTTTCTCACCCCTCTGCCACACCTCATGTTCATTCACTCACACACATGCGCGCACACACACCAACACGCCTAGACAATTTCATGCAACGCTGCGTCGCTGGCGGCGTCTCTGCTGGCGTCGCCAGCGACTGCAGTCAGTCGTTCAAGTGCATTTCAGAGCATTAACCTTTCTGTCTTCGCGTGTGTGTGTGTCCTAGCACAACATTTTTGACGCTCTCTCTGTGTGTGTGTGTGTGGGTTGCTACTCCTCTCTCTTGCTCTCTATATCTCTCCATGGTTTTCCTTTGCTTTTCCTTTTGGTTTTCCCAATTTGAAGTGCAGGCAAGTGGAAAACCTCGAAAGCAAAATTGGAATTAAGGTCTTGTGATAAAATCTTTGGGAAATAGTGCAAGTATAGATAAACCTTTAGAAAAAGTAGATATAGGGATTTAACCAATTTTTTTCATAATTTTAGTTAATAAATGAAGCAAAGCTTTGGATTTAATAACAATTTAAAAGGTCTCTAAAAGTATGCTAACAAAAGGCTAAAATAAGACTAGTTTATGGAAATAATTTTGGATATAAGATATCTTATCTGTAGACCCCTTTAAACGTTATTTCAAATCTATGACAATTTCTATGGTGCTCCTTATAAATTAAGGCTCTGTAAGGGTTAGTATTACCTATTCCCCTCAAATCAGACGAAATAAGATAAGGCAAAGAACCCTTATTAAACCTAACCCAAAATTATTCTGAAATATTTACTCTGTTACTCTTCCCCTTCCCATTTATCATTGTTTTCTTTTCCTTTTGAGATTATCAAGTGCATTTCGTTTGTTTGGGTCTACATATAACATCATTATCATTATCTTGCCCTGCATTCTGATGAGACTCTAAAGTTGATGCAGGTTAGGGTCTAGTCACCGAGAGAGAGAGAGAGGGAGCGAGATACATAGATAGCTGAAGACAGAGAGGGAGTAGGAGTAGGAGGAGGCAAATAAAGATTTGGGAATTATAGGCAAATGTTTGCTTGGCTTATTATGTTCCTGTTTGCGCAGATCAAGCAAAGTATTTAACCATTTCCGATGATAGGAAATGTTCTGAATTCTATTTCTTTCTCCCTTTCCCCCGACAACAAATAAAATGCAATAAAAAAACGAAAGAAAAAAATCCCCCAGAGTGCTCGGGAGAGCGAGCTGAGCGAGGGAGTGAGCGAATAAAATAATGCTCTCCAACTATTATGCTCTCTTTTGCTCATTCCCTCTTTCTCTCTCTCTCTCTCTCACTCCCTGTCTCTCTCTCTGCATATCGCCCTCACTCTCCACTGCCTTTCTTGTGGCCTATGCTGCGTACGCTGCTTCTGTTTTCTGCTTTGACATTGAACGAGTTCATTCACATTTGCTGCACGCACACAGCTGCAGCGAACGAACACACACACACACTGATATACTGGCACGAAAAACTACACGAAGCATAAACAACAACCGAAGCCGGAGCGAAATGGAAAAGGCAGCAATGGCAGAGAGAGGGGGAGGGAGGCGAAAAAGAAACACAGTAAAAAAGTAAAAAGAAAACAGTGAAAAAGAACAACCAAATTTATTCATGTGCCTGTGTGCGTGTAAATAAATAAATAAATATGCTAAATAATGTGAAAAGAATAACAAACGCGCATTAGATAATAGTCCCCCTCGCTCACTCCCGTTTATCCCAAAAGGCAGAAGAATCAAAAGGAAAGCAAGAAAGCCAAGAGCACAGCACACATAGAGAAATCCCCCGGAATTTTATTGAAAATTAACATCTATTTGACTATTCCTTTGCGTCTCCTCTTTGCTTGCTCCTTCGTTCTTTTTTTTTACCTCTTGAGATAAACAACAACAAAATAATATCACCTGCCATGCCAGCCTACAAACAATTTTTTTTGTTAGTTACGAAATCGGGAATTGGGTCATTAAGGCAACACCAAAAAGACTGAAAAGGTGTGAGAGGAGACGACAATTAGTTGTTAAGGATACCGAAAAATTGGGGGGGGGGGGATATTATTATAGAGGCGAGTGAGTCATGCGGGAAATGCTTAGGTATTTTAGGGGTTAAAGAAAAGAAAAGAAAAACAAAATTTTTAAGCAAGTTATCAAAAATCATACAAGTCTTAGAGCTGAAAACACATCGATTTTAATCGATTTAAAATTTTCATATAAGAAAATACCTAAAATATTCCATCTTTAGGTATTTCTAAAATATATTAATTACAAATTCAATTTCCTATTTTATATACACTTTCTATTCTTTTATTCAAGACCCTTTAAGCTAAGTTCTACAGATATTTAAAACGCTTCTCGCCCCAAAACCTTTTCCGCCATAATTAATCAACCTGAAGAACCCTTAAGCGGCACTCAAAGCCCATATAAAAACACGACCAAGAACAATAAACGAGTTCCAAATAGAGTTTTTTTTTAGTTGCCAAGAGTGTTCAAATGAGTCAGTTGGAACGGCGGCGAATGAAGTCATTCGTCAGCTCAAAACGCAGAAAATACAAAATAAATCGAAAAGATAAACCGCCAAGAATCTGTCTCTGAAATAGAGGTCAATAGACAAGACGAAGGTCCGTCGGACAGATCAGGTAGGCAGGCAGCCAGGCCACAAATGGCTGGGGCGGAAATATCAGTCGAAAACGAGCCACCGCTCCACGCGGCGTATGAGCAATCTGAGAGCGAGCGAGCAAGCGGGAAGGAAATAGTGCGTGAGACGGGTTTCCAATGGAATAGAGGGGGGAGCTTCGCAGCCTAACCTTGAACTTCAAAAAAGCGCGAGGAAACACACACCGAAAATTTTGGTAGGCCTACCTATTCAGTTAAACATATATTTACATTCACATAATAAACATATAAATTAGCACACAACAAAAGACGTTCCACGAAAACTCGAAAAAAGAAACTGGTCCAAAGTCAATGAACTTCTGCTTCTTCCTCTGCAGATCAATTCAAAAGGTTTCTTCTTGTTTTTTTTTTGGCACATACAGTGGTCGCTTTCAAGGAGTTTCAACTCAAGGATGTCAAGGCTTATAAGGCCAAGTATCAAGGCATAACGCTACCAAGCTTAGGTTAAATACAAGCTCGGAATTGGTATACATTTTCTTAGCTTCTTTAGCACACTTCGAAATATATTTTAAGTTTGTTTTTCTTCCCTTATTCGAGTGATCACTGTGCCTATAATTTCGCAACGTTTGAAATTTCAGAAGCGCAGACAGATTGAATGCAAAAACAAATACCAGGATCGCCGAGGGCCAGACAGCCAGAGAGTGAGACAGAAGGTAAGCCCAGGCAGAACGAGAACGACCGGGCTGTTAACCCAATTCAAGGACGTCATTGAGACATTAAACCCGACTCGCACTGCTCCGAACCCCCGAGATCCCGGGGAGTTCCAAGGAGTGCGAATATAAGGGAATAGGGCAAACTACTTTGCCAAGGTTGTGCAGAGTGTTCAGAGCAGAGTGTGTTCATGGCGGTGGCAGCGTGACACGATCACCAAGAGCACCTCAAGCTTTTGCGGCCATCTCTGAGAAAAGGAACACTGGCCTCTGTCCGAGGTTTAGCCTCGATAATGGGCGAATGAACTGGCCGGCATTTTCAATGTCACAGACGACAAAGGGCGGCGGCAATGGAGACTTAAAAAGCAGCAGGAGCCCAAGAAAAATGCACGGCAAACAATTTTAAATATTTACTAAAGATTAGTACAACTTTTAGAAATTGAATTTTAAAATAATTCATATTCCTCAATTAAATAATAATTCTAATTTCAAATTTTTTTTTGGCTTACACAACATTTTGAAATACTTTATCTTGCGTTTTCAGTGCAAAATCCAAAGAATCATCCACAGAGGATGCATTGAAAGTTTCGTTCTGGTTTGGTGGTTGCTTTATTTTATTTGTATTTTGTATTTTGTTGTTTTTGTTGTTGTTCTTCTGTCTCAGGATCTTGTGTTGTTGTACATTTTGATTTATTTTATTGCGACGCAATTTAATGCAAGGACAATTCGCCGCCAGACGACGACGTCGCAGGTTTTATGTGAGAGCCTGTTGCTGCTGTTGGCTGCTGAGAGAAAACAACCCCGATCGAAGCTGAACCCCTGGTTTCAAGTAATTGCCGATCCCTTTTTTTTTGGGTTTTCTGCCAGCCAAAGGAGGTCAAATGAGTTCAATGTCAGACCCAAAGTCGGTGGTTGTACATCAAGTTGCACGTGGCAAGCACACTTTTGCCTTGCCACCCCCGCTTGTAGAATGCGAGTACCCCTTAAAGGATATACCATATATGCAGGACTTACCTTGCAACCCTCGCAGGAATGCACGCCGTAATGGAAACCGGAGGCCTTGTCCCCGCAGACGCGACACAGCACCGTAGTGCCATCGAATTCTGGAAGAAAAGATGGGAAATTCAAGATTAGTAAGCTGGAAAATAATATGAGCAAATGTGAAAGTAATTTTAGGGATGAAAATATTTTGTTACTATAATAAAATGCATTTTTTGTAATAAAAGGAATATGTATCCCACTATAAGAATAGAAAAATCCACTTAAAAACCTGAACAACATTGTAAAATTAGCAAATAACCAATAACTTTCATTATCACTTCCATCCATCTCATAAGACACCATAAACAATCCAGAAGAAGAAAGTCCCCACCACATCACCAAAAATACGTAATACTTTCTTCATAATAAACAAACAGCGCAATGGCAATGCCAAAGACGAAGAAAGCAGCAAAACGAAATGGGCGAGACAACAAAAAAAAAACTTGTTGCTGAACTTGAGCTCGTTCTTGGCCAAAGAAATGTTACGTAACTTTCACCGGCACACGTCAGGTAGACAAGGAACAACAACTACAACAACAACAGAAAAAAGCAGCCAAACCAGAAGAAAGTAAACAAGAGAGAGAAGAACCAAGAACCTGAGCGAGAGAGAAAGACTTTCTTCGGGGCCGAAGAAACAAGTTCTGAGCGCTGGGTGAAAGACTTTCTTCAAACTTGTTTTGTTTTGGTTCTTTCTTCACGTTGAGGAAGCTCCAAAGAAAGGCTTTCTCTGTGAGAAAGAAGGTCTACTTGCTCTCTGTATCTGTATCTTTTTCCCCTCTCTCTCTTTGCATTTCCTCTTTTTGTTTAACACTCAGACACGCCACGCTTTGTAAACAATTGTAAATGGCAAACAATGTTCATGATCTTCACGCTGCCACGGCCATCGTCATCATCATCATGATCAACTTGTATCTGTATCTTTTTTGCTATTTCTGTGCCAGTCACAAACACACACACACATTCATAGCATCTATGTATATGTATCTCTTTCGCAGACTGCATAGCCGACAAGTTCACTGACATTTAGCACTGCAGATCGTTGCACTTTTGCATTGGACAACAACAGAAACAGAAAGGAGGAGGAGGGGATCTTGCACTGATCTCTCGCACGCCACTGACTGAATTCAAGTTTCCACAATGAAGATTGCCGCAAGCAGATACATAAATGATCAACTGAGAGTGCAGATCAGTGATCTACTTTCAAAGCGAATTGCTAATTAATTGAGCTGCAAATGAGGATCGTTTTTTAAAGGCCAAATGAGATGAATTTTGGATCTTATTAGAGGTTAGTGTCAGAGATATTTAATCTAAAAGAACTCCGACTGTTAAAACAATTCTTTAAGTACATAATTGTGAGTACAAAGTGATCAGTGATCCTTTAAATATTTCACATTGGCAAAGAGTAATATTTTGTAACAACAAACATGTTAAAATATTTAAAAACCAATCAATAAGTGTTCCTACTTCCAATGGTTACCCAACAATCTTCGATCATAAAAGCGATCTTTCTTTATACCGCCGCTAGATAATTAATCATTCACTTGTATCTGACAGATGTGCACAAACTAGGAAGCAAAACATCACAATAATAAGCGCTTCTCCCTTCCTTATAGATAAAGATACAAAACTATCTGTGAGAATAGTAGCCGTAATTGAAGCTCTTATCTTAACAAGAAAAAAAAAAAGAAAACAATCCCACAGGCATGTTTATGTGAACTTGAAAAAAAGAAGAGAACAAAATTTCCCAAGCTGTGTGTCTTTATTTAATAAAAATAAATTTGTTCTTGCTCTGTTTGATTTCTTTCCTTTTATTTATATTTGTTTTTGTTTTCGGTGAATTTCGTGGCACACATTTAAAAATATTTCAATGGGGGGGCGTTTTTGAGAGACATAAGAATGCCACAATTCTCTAGGTATCTCGCTCTGGGGGGACTGGTTCTCCCTCTCTCTCTCTTTCATTCCTAATTCGGAAAGCGATTCGGAATCGTTTTGGCTTACGTCATGGCCATTGTGATTTATATAAATATCGTTTTATTTTGGCAAGAACTTGCTTTTGTAATGGATTCGCTCACGGGTTACCAAATTCTATTCTATAAACAAAAGGCGGCAAGGTCAGTGCAGAGGCCTCCCCCCACCCAACCCCCCTATCTAGCCATCTCTTTCGCTTCCTCTATCTCTGTCTCTATCTAGACATCGCCTTGGGAACTTTTGAGTGAGTTGCTGTTGGCATTCGCTAATCGGCGACACGTGTAATAGCCTTTCTGATAAATGAAATTCTATTTTTTCATTCGGTTTTTGTGTAATAATAAAATATATGAGCCAGGGTGCTGTTAGGCTGATAGTTCCCTATGTATATGATAAAGATACGTTGTACGATTGTTTTTTTGCGATCTATCTCGAAATTCACTAAGGTCGGACTGGAACTTGAGCACCATTGTTTATGGGATTAGTTTAGTTGGGGACCATGAATCAGAGTGATTGAAATAATAGGCACTTGAAGTGAGTTGGTGAATGTTTTAAGGTTTTGTGGGGGGTCTTTTTAGGGGAATTTTTTTTCGATATCATACCATATGTTCTTATAAATAATTTTTAGGAAGGTATCCAGATAACATTTCTAATTTATTAGTTTCCATATTATTATATTGAATATCCTAACTTTTGAGTAAGCCAGGGTTGGATCACTATCCAAGCGCTTCTGAAAGAACTTCTTTTCAAGTGTATATTTTGTTTTTGTAATCCTAAGTAAGCCTAAAGACCCAAGTTAAACCTAACAAGAAATTATTTGTTCATAATTTGTTCTAAATAATATTTCCCATGTGAAATATATTAGCTAACAAAATAATCTCTCACTGCCAAAAATCTATGGGAATTATCTAATACGCACTCTGCACACACACACATAAACACACACACTCCTGAACGTAGGCGACCTTGAAAGTTTCATTCACTTCACACGAACACAGTAAGTAGAATGGGGCAGAGGGTGTGGGGGCTTTTTTGGGGGGTGTCTGCGAAGAGGTGGAAACGGGCACTATCAGAAATACTAGAAATAAACCAAACAAATGGCAGCTCCCCACACAGACACACACTCAAGCACACCCGAAAAAGCACACACACACACATCTAAATTTTGACTACTCAAAAAATTTGTTGATATAAAAAAGAGAGCAAGAGCGAGAGCGTGGATCGCCAGCCATATTGGCAATGTTCTGTGTGAGTCAAAAAAATACAACAAAAAAATAAAAAAAACTACTAAATTAAAATTTGACATTGAAATTTTTGCTGCTCTCTCGCCCCGTCTCTCTCTCGCTCACAGTTAATCAATAAAAAAAAATTGCGCGTGCGAGAGAGGGAGAACAGCACACAAACTTCAATGCGGAAATGTTCAGACAGGTTTTTTTTTCGTATATTATTTCTTCGGTCCGCTTTAATTTTTGCTGCCTTATTTTTTATTTAGCGCCAGCAGTTCAATGTATCGCTTAATCAAGTCAAGAATACAAGATTTTATTTAAAAATTGCCCGTCAAGTTCAAGAAACGCAACTGAGGTCAGCCCCGAAAAAACTGGAGACTTGTCACGGGCCACATAATACGTATACGCATACGTATACGTTATACCTTGTAAAGTGGGCGTGTGTCCTCTGAGTTCATTGAGTTCAACAGCTGCTGCTGCTGCTGCTGCTGCCTCCTAAAATTCAGCTTGCCAACTCTCGATTATGCAATGAATTCAAATTAATATTAAACAGAATTTTTGGTAAAGGGAACCGTGAGTGCATTGATCTTGGAATTCATTTCGCTTTTCGAGTGCCTTGCACTTTGGGGGGAGAGGACGATCATTCATTAAACCCTCTGGCGAGGTTAGTGATCGAGGCGTGGGAACGTTTACATTTTCCCCAAAAAGTGAGAACGGGGCATTAACTCAACATTAACATTTTATCAGAAAATAATATCGATAAATTAGTATCAAGAATATCGGATGAAAATATAACTAGAAACAAGTTTAAGGTACAAGATAGTTCCCCTCCTTAATTGGCTTATATTTTCCTCAAACCAATTAGCCAAAAAGTAAAAGTCCCCCAAAAATAATAAAAAACCCCGCACCAATTGCAAAGTTCAAATACGCAGTTCAAACAAAACTTTTGCCTATAAATAAATTGCAAACGGAAAACACTCGCACACACACAAGTATCTTAATACTTTCGTTTCGTCCGCTGATTTTCACTTTCTTCAGGTCTTTGGCCGCCTAATAAATTTCTAAAATGCACAAATAATTGTGCCAATAAAAATAAAAATAAACACGATCGGACACACAAAAAGCTCAAATGAAATGAAAATAAAATAAAATCGAATGGAGTTAACTTTCGAAGCAAGCAAAAGTTCAAGCGCGCCCGCCTACGAAAAATCGAAAAACGCCTGCGAAAAGCGAAGAAAATACAAAAAAATAACAAAACTAAACAGCAAAAAAAAGACAAATAAATTGCGGAGAGCAGAAACTTTTCTTTTGGACAATTGTAGCGTTGCAGCAGCGTTGACTTTCACCGACATTTCAAAGGGGGGGACTGGGACTGCTGATGGCTCGCTTGCTCGCTCACCGGGAGGAGTCATTAACCCGCCGACGTTGCTATGTAAAAATGTCAAAAGACCCGGTTTTTTTATTTTTTATTTATTTATTTATTTTTATTTGTATTTTGCATTGTTGTTGTTGTTTTTTTGCCCGTAAATTGGCCGCGCATGCGCAGTCGCGCAGCCTGCAGTTGGTGAAAAGTGAATTTGGCCTGGGCCAAGTCAAGCTGCAGTTGGCTTTTCACTTTCGTTTGGCGGCAATTGAAATGCGAAACTTGGCAAACGGATGCAACCGGCCAAGAAATGCATTTGCGAATTCAAAAAGAAATCCGGCGATCCAGCGATCGAGCGATCCACTGGGGTAGCAATGAACTTGGAAACAGACTTTGTCATCATGTATACCCAGTTTTTCACTTAGTGAAATGCAATGCCAACACACACACAACACACACAACATACAACACAAACGCATAAATAAATATCGAAGGCAATACACAAACTTTTGCAAAGTAAAGCAAATAAAAATGTTCGAGTGGGTGAGAAATGGTCGGGGAATTGGAAATTGGAGACATAATATCGAGAGACACATATAAATATTATTTTGGTTTTCACTTTCGATTCGACAACTATCGCCGGGAGGTGTGAATGCGAAAATGCATTGACTGGAAAAGATATTTTCGCTTTGAGCTAGTGCCTAAGGAGATTTAATGGGGAGTTTTTTCAGTAAAAAACCTAGGATAATATGAGCTAGTTATAGAGATATTTATTATAATATTTATAGAGACTTCCCATAAAGTGAAGATAATTAAACCCACTTCATAGATCATTCCTTAACCAGCTTGGTAATTCAATGAAATCATTCATTATGCTCAGCCTGCTTGACAACTATCCGAGTTCTTTCAACATAAACACATTCAACACAGTGTATTCCGGCGGCCCCCCTATTATCATATAAACACCTTGGGAATACACCCAGGCCAGCCAACCGCAGGCGAAACCATTTTGAACCCAACGACACTTTCCGTTGCCCCAAGGTTCCCTCGACGGGTTTCATTGGAATCCAACAGATTAGCCCCCATATATAATATAAAAAAAAGGAAGACAGCGGACAACAATCAACCAGTTCCCCATTTATAGGAAGAACTACCTTGACTCATCGCTTGAACTGCAATTGCCCCGCCGATCCGCAGAGTGTCTTGGATGTGGACTTGAACCGGTTGTTACTCATAAAGTGCATTAACTTCCTTTAGTCATAAAACAAAAAGCCTGACATTGGTACAGTTATATTTTCGGTTAAACAAAAAACGAATAAATATAATAATAATGAAATGAAAAAAACCGAAATGTGTGTGTGCGGTCGCTCAAGTTAATTGAACTCACTTGAACTCGCGCGCCGCTTAAACAGAAAATGATTTCGGATGCGGAACGACCTTGATGACTGGAGCTGAGTGACTGACTAAACGGCGATCAACGCACTGATAATGATAATCGCATTTGATAATGATGGTCACACGATTGGCCGTGCCAGTGACATCACACAGCTCACACATTTTTGCAGGCGCCACCTCGCAAATTTCCGCCTTGCCCCGGGCCAATTGGGCCTAATGCTAATTGGGCGGGGGAAGGTCGACATCAGATCAGATTGACTTTGTTCGCCGCCTATATATTTGATTATATATTTCGCGATACCATATAGCGGCGCTTTATGGCAAACACTGGCTTTCAAGGCTTCTAGTTTTTTTTTTTGGCTAAAACGGAAGCAAATCTTAAGATTGCTTTAGTTTTGATTTTATGAGATCGAAACGGATTTCTTATTGGAATCCAATGCCTTATTGGTTTAAATAGTGACTAGTTCTTTATGTGTTCTTGTTTTAAAAATATAATATATGATAGTTTAGCTTCATGAAATATTAATAGGTTTTAATTCTTGAAGTTTAAAAGTTTTCTTTAACATTTTAGATATTATATTTAGATTTTTTCTGAAGATCTCTTAAGAAGTAAAACATTTTCGTAAGTTGTATCTTACTTTTAAGTTTCAGATTCCCAAGTTTCAGATATTTAGGACTAAGACTCTCCTGGAACCATCTATCGTATCCTAACCCATCCTATATTTCCTCAAAACTCACCTATATTGAGCTCTGGTTCTCCCTTCACCGAACTGGCCACAGTTGTATCCATAACTGGGTAAGATTTAATGTAATCCGGTGTTTGGGGTCTGGAGTCCGCTGGCACCACCACAATACCACCGTTGGGATGGTGAAGGTTCGCCTGCGGATATCCATGTGGATACATAGCATGCGGATGGGGATGATGCGGATGAAGGTGATGCTGCTGCTGCTGCTGCTGTTGCTGTTGCTGTGGGTGGTGGGGCAGGGACTCAAAGTGCTGCTGCTGCTGTTGCACCATTACAGTATTTGAGGCTTCCGTGGTGCTAACGGCACTCGACTTGCTCACAAAGATCACACTGCTGTGCGGCAGCTTCGAGGAGGAACTCGAATTCGAGGAACACGAGGCGGCCATGGTCACACCTGTGGGCGGCACAGTATCCAGATCTGTGACAGGTGCTACCAGGCTCCTGAATTCCGTGGGTCCGCCGTAGCTCTGGAGCTTGCTGTTGTGCTGATAATATGCCGAAACACTGGTGTTTGGTGGCAGTTTTAGAGCATTTTCCAGATGCGAACGCCCAGCGGTCACGGCCAAGATGGGCGATGGTGCCTGTGGCGCTGTGGTGCTGGGCTGTTCGGGGGGCGGTGGTGGTGCTGGTGGATGTGGGTGTGTTTGTGGTGGCGCTATAATACTGGCGCCCACTGTACTGCAGATCACAGAGGTCTTGGCGCTGTCCGAACTGTCCGCGGACATGAGCATTTTGTTAGCGGACTTATTTTTCTTGCAGCACTTTCAAGGGTTAAATTTCTATACGAAATCTATATTCTTTTTTTTTTGGTTTCTAACTCTCAGCCTTACACTGGCATTGTTTTGGGTTATCCTTTTTACGCGAAAGAAACTCTCTATTTAGGCTTAGTTTGCATGGTTTATGGGTCGCACTTTATCCAGGTATTTTCATTAAAAAACTACTGAACCTTTTATAGTTGAATGTAGTAAGGGGAAGTATTTCACTTATTGGGCTATTATATCCTTTGCGCGGAACACAACATTACACTGCTAAAAACTCACGCCACGAAGTGGAACGAAGAGCAGATCGGAACGAAACGAAACGAAAAAACCGACTGAAAGGAAAATCACATTCGCGTTGGATCTTGTTCAGTTTTCGGCCAGCCAACCCTGAGCGGGCGTCGACGTCGACGTCGGCAGCGCGCTCTCGCCGTTGCTCTTGCTCTCTCAGGAAAGCGAAACATGTGCTGTCCGCTTATCGTGCGAGTGCGAGCGAGAGCCAACAACAGCTGTGAGAGCGAAACACATGTCTGCCTGGCCAGAGAGCGAGAGAGATCCGGAGAGCGAAAGGCAGTTGGAGAGAGTCGGAGAGCCAGAGAGCGGAGTTCAACAAAACTTCAGGCGAAGTGAAAATTTATGAAATTACATGCAATTAAAAATTATATCACTCTCAGCAATAAAAATAATAATAATATTATTAAAGTTCGGATAGGATCGTTGACTTGCAGTCGTTGACACTGAGCGGAAAAGACGTACAATGTAAATCAAATATTTACACGGCCAGGCCAGAAGGCAATAAACTAGAGAGAGAGACTTCGCCTAGGTCAATGCCGAGTATCTATGGAAGTGTGTATTTCCTGGATCGCAGCGCCACGTGTGGGTTTAAAAATTGAGGCAGCGACACCCAACCAAACCCCCTGGCTGGTTTAACCCCTCCCCCCAACCCTGGCCATTGCCGCCCCCACATTTGACCCATTCAAGGCTAGACATTCGCCGTCTCGCTCTCGGCCTCAGCCTTTTCCAAAAATAATCTTTGACTGAGTTTTCCTTCTTTTCCATTTTATTTGTTTTCCCCCTCAACTTTTCGGCACATTCATTTTCCTAGGCAGCAGGGGGAGGGTTTTGTTTTTCTTTTTGGACCACGACATCGACATGTTTTCCTCCTCCAAACAAAACACAAAGATTTTTCCCATTTTCTGCGTCTTTATGGGGGCATCTTTGTGGGAAATGTGGAAAATGTTCTGCTTTCGGATCTGGGCTAAATTAGCTGTTAATACTCATGTTTATTGAACAGAATTGACAATGTGTTTAGCACTGTTTTATTTTTTTTAGGGGAAAGAATTGTTTTTAGGGGATCTTCCGTTGATTAACTCAGGCCATAAGTCTTTAAAAACAAGTAAACCTGGTTTATAGGTAGTATTTGAACATATTTAGATGTTTACTATTTAAATAACTTGCCTTTAGATACAGTTTAATCACAATTAAATACAATATCTTTATCATAACATATGTATCTGAGTACTCCTTACACGTTATTATTAAGGACATAAGGATCACACCCTCATATGGTTCGTATTTTCATCGATCATCTTCATAGGAAAGGCAAAGATACTATATCTCCAGTTACCTTAAGCCCCCCTAATCTTTCGATCACTTTCACATTGCTTTTGCTGACGTCGATCCCAACGCCGAAGTCCGTAATCAGTAACTCGAACGGCATAATTTTTAATAACAAAAAAAAAAAACACATTTTCCTTCAGACCGCCAGACCCAAACAAAAATAAACATTGAACTTCCTTATTAATGCAATTTCAATAATGACAACAGTCCAAGGCAGCCCGAGAGTCAAGTCCCCCGGATCCGATACGAGAGAGTTCGAGTCTGGGGACATTAACGAGCAGACAAAACGAAAGTGGAACCTCCTCCTCCTCCGAGGAGGAGGAGATCCCATACCGGGGTTCAAGTGGGGGTCAAGTTCAATGAGCGTGGTGAACTCTCCAAAAAAAATTTTATTATTATCGGTTTTTGGAAGATGGTTTTCTTTTTCTTTGGCTTAGGAGTCTTCAAGAGGTTTTAAATAAGGGCCGGAAAAGTATGACAGCAGGAGAGGAGACCTTAGAAGATCATTGTGATAGTTGTCATGAAGATATAAGCCTGAAATTTGGGACTCGGCTTTCTTTTTACCCTAACTTCCATTCTAATAAATAAATAATACTTATAATCAAAAGAAATCATCAAAATACTAAGCCTTTCCTTCTGTGGTTTTTTATAACTTTATTTTTGTTTGTTTTGGCAATACCCAAAGAGTTTCGCCATGTTATGATCTTGTTCGCGATCACCGCCTGCGTGTGCTCGTGGGGCGAGTGAACTCCTTGGAAATGTCATTGGCTTTCTCCCCCATCTCGCGGGGCTCTCGCGTTTTTTATGTTGCGAAAAATTTCAATTCGTTTATCAGCATGTATGTATGGTAAGTGTATGGCGGTTACTTAGTCACTTAGTCACGACAGATGGATCAAAGTACTCCGATAAAGAAGTGGTGTCCCTGACGCGCAGTCGCCTTCAACTCTCCGGCAAGCGAGGCGTACGCCGTACGGCGTACAATTGACCGATAAATTGAGAATGAGGGCCGGCATGGCACGCACATGGCAGCAGAGAAATGGTTCACAAAAACGTATTATGTTTTTATACCCTTTGCTGAGGGTGTTATAATAAAATCATATGACAATCATTATATAACTTTAGGAACTTGGTTTATCTTTATTTTTCTCTTTCTATATTAGTAAAGTATCTTAGCAAATGAGTCTCTCAGTTTTTGAGCTATCGGGCTAAAACTTTCAAGATAGTCTTATATCTCTTGCAAGCAGTATATATGTCGGAACGGCAGGAATTGGACTACTATATCCTATAGCTGTCATGAAAACAATCGGGAAAAATTGTCATATTTTCGCTATTTTTCAAGATATTTAAGTGAACCTTCATTTGTGCTTCTATATATATGAATACAGCCAAATTCTAGAAATTTCATTGAAACCGTAGCAATATATCATATAGCTCCCATAGGAAAGATCGGTCTAAATTCATATTTTACATATAAATTTTACATTTTACATACATTTAACATTATACATGTTTTTTTTAAACAACAAAAGCACTTTGTTAAAATTTTCATTAAAACTGAACAACTATATCTGATGGCTACCATATACACCTATATGCGAAACAGGGTGTTTCGTGTAATTTATGCTCTTAGTATGAAAATCTTGTTTCAAAAGTAACAAATTAACTGCAAGGGTATATCAACTTCGGTTCCGTCCGGAGTAAGCATTTCTTACTGGTTTATATTTATAATAATCATTGACAATTGTTAATCGGTTGACAAGCAGTTGAAGGCTTCCGTGCTACTCTTTATTCTTTATATCTCTCTCTCTCTCTGTGCCACATACTCTCCTGATCAAGTTGAACGACTCTTTTATAAATTTTTCCTTGTGGCGGCTGTATTTAATTTGCCAAAAAAAAGAGTCACTACTCGTACGACAGCAAAAACTTCCTCGATAAGTTGTTAACAATTTGGGCAAGTAGTTTTTAGAACTCCGAAACCAGTTTCGGATTGCGTAACTCCCCGTCCCCATCTGTCTATCGCTCTCTGGCCCATCTATCTATGTGTTTTTTGGGTATCTGTATCTGTATCTGTATCTATATAATTAACGCACAATGAGAAGGTGCGTGAGTTCGTCCGCGTTCATGAACTCGGTCAATTTGAAGGCCAACCATTTTGCGGCTTACGCATTGAAAATGTGTGTATTCCGTCTGAGTTGTTGTTGTTTTTGGTTGTGTTTTTTTTTTCTTTATTCGTTTTAGCTGTGCCGCGCTTTTTTTCGGATTTTTTTTATTCGAATTTTCGTACTCAAGCAATTTAATTTTTTTGCGTGCCTTCTTTTTGGCAGCATTGTTGTTCTGGTAGGATTGTGTCGTTGATTACGCATAATTTTCGGGCCTTTTCATGATGTCATGGGCAAGAGGGGGTACAAGAACGTTTTCTGAAGGTTAAGGGAAAAGTTTGGCTATAAAATTCTATTAAGCAGGGGTGGCCAAATATGAGATATATTGCTAATATTGACTGAAAAGTACTTAATTATAAGCCAGGTGGTGAGTTCTTTATATTCTGTGCATGAAGAACAGAGAAACCCGCGAGACAGGGCTATGGGCAACACTGCTTTTTAAAGAAAAAAAGGAAATCTACAAAGAAAATTGTTACATTCTTGCAATTAATTTTTATATAACAAATATAGCATCCTGAAAAATGAACTTACAACTCAGTGAAATGTATATTTTTTACCAAGTACAATTTCAATAATATTCTTAGGATATTTTCACAAAGAAATGCAATGTTTTTTAATAAATTAATTAATAATTACCGGATGTAAGATAATCTGTAGTTTAGATATTACAACTGAGGTTAAATTTTAAGCCAAACCCCCTATAAAAACACCACACACCCCTTATGTCGCTTAAAATATTTCCCCCTCCCAAGGTTCTTTATAGTTATAAAATATGATTGAGCAATAAAACATCTAATCGCCTAGGACTGACATAATATTTCACTATTTGTTCACTTTCCTAGACAGTTTTCCCTCTCGAAGCCCCCAACGATTGCGGCGGTAAGTCCCTGTAAGTTCAGTACACCCTTCCCCCACACCCACGTGTGAAATATAGATAAAGCTCTCGGGGTAGATCGTAATAGTTTCGGGAACCATAATAGTACATATGCCATAATGACAACTAATCTGTGAGAACTGTGGGCAAGGCAAGGGTACAGTGGAACAACATGCGCCTTATCGACGTAACCAGCCCAGCAAACTTAAATAATAATAATAAACACACAGTGACAGTTAGTCTCTCTCCGTTATCGGTTGGTTGGTTCGTTTGTGTTCGTTATCAGAGACGAAACCAAAATGAAGGTCAGCAGCACAAATTCCTCGGGCCCAGGCGTTCTCTTATCTCTGTTCCTCAATATAAGTGTGTCTCTCTCGCACGGCCTAGCGCTGTCTCTTTCTCTGCGCTTTGTTCCCCCGCGTCATTATTTTTTACTGAGTGCTCTTTATGAGGTGGGTTCTACGATTTTTACTAGGGATACGATACCCATTGAGATACATTTTTTTTCGAAATAAATATCATTTTTATTTGAGTTTTTAAGTATTATAAAATGTAATAATAATATAATAGAAAAGGTATTGAAAAGGATATTATTTTAAATATACATTTTAATACAATAAAATCATATGATTATATTTGTTTGTTAAAGATTTAGGTATCATAAAGTTGATTAAATATAATAGAAAATGTATTGAAAAGGATATTATCTTAAATATTCATTTTAATACCTTAATATTATTTTTTTCAAAGATTTAGTCATCAGAAAGTTTCTTTAAAATAATAGAAATGGTAGGTAGGTAAGAAAATGGCATTATTTTAAATATACATTTTAATATTATAATATTATAATATTATATTTTTTTAAAGATTGATTTATTCTTTGGAAAAATTGGTATTTTTAATAATATTAAAATTTATAATTAAAATAATGTCACTTTCCCAAATATTCTTATAATTTTTGTAATAAAAACAATATATCTTTTAAGAGTATACCCACTTCCAAAGACCCTAAATATTTTGCGTCTTTATTTTCACAAAAATAGCTAATAGAACAAGCCAGACCATGTGGGTGTTGGGCAGGTGTAGTGGGGCTGTACAGGTGTGCTTATCAGTAGTTGATTTCTATTTATTCCGGACTCGCAGTATTTTCGTAGTTTTCGCAAAAGGTGAAGATTCGATAAGGGATTTCAAGGTCCCCGACAGCTGATAGTTCGGGTACAGTTACATAATCTATGCAAAGCTTTCCCGGCCCACGCTTTTTATTAGCCAAGGTCGCCGTCGTCGTCGGAATTTTCGCCAAAGCGTGTGCGTTTGCGTTTGCTTTCTGCTTTCTGTTTTTATTTTTATTTTTTTTATTTATCGCCAGTTGGAAACTGCTAAATTCTAAATCAAACAACCATCTCTTGACCATGGCCCGGTCTCGGTCTATTGAACTGCTTTCCACCGATTTGCAGGCACTTCCTTCTCTGCTATGTTTGCTCGCACCCAACGCTATAGTTATAAACTTTTGTTTGCGGCATAAACAATTAGTGCGGAGTGCCAATAAAAAAATAGAAACAAATATCAAAGAAACGAAAAGTGTTTGGATATGCAAAATATATTCCAAAAACTATGCGGAGGCTAAGCGGAAGGTCTTGAGGTCAAGTTGTTGGGGGATATTGAACTAGGGGCAACTGGTAACTTTACTTAAGCCTATAATAAGTATTCTTGGTCCATATAAAACTAAAAACAATATCATTTAATATCAAGATCTTAATTGCTTTAGGTGAATCTACAAACTCCCTTGCCACACCATCTCGAATTTTCTCCATGGACCTGATCTCGTGTTTTCCTTGTGGTCTCCTCCAGGAAACTTCTAGCAAATTTCCAGAGCTCCAAAGCATTTTCCATTTCCCCCCATCAAGTCCTATTCCCGTCTCACTCCCGTTCTATTCCTCTCTCTTTCCAAGAATGTACTTGAACTCGTTTCTAGGCCCCTCTTCCTTGGCCAATGTCTTCTGGGGTTTTTGTATCTGCTTCTCTAGCGATTCGAGTCGGTTCTTTTTCGGTTAATTTTCTAATGCCTTGCCACAGCTTTTCCACAGTTTTTCCCCCCATTTTCCATTCCCATTTCCCCCATTGTTATTATCTGCTGACATGCAAGGGCAGGAAACGCATTCCCTTATCGGGTAGAGGGGCGGCGCAGGGAACGTAAATTAATCAAAAGTGCCTTGGAGCAGACGCCTCCACTTGAGCGCGGCGATGCGATGATCACTCAACTCGAATCCAAACCTCGACTCGCTTCAATCAAGGCGCATTGAACGTTCAATGATCTATCCCAATAGCAGTGGTGGTGCTCATGCCCCGCTTTAAAAAGTGAACTCGACATTGAAAAAAAATATAAAACAGACAATCACACACACCACACACACACCACGCACACACTCAGCGCAACATGATAGTTAGCCTTAACGACAAGATGTGGTGAATTGTATTTTATAGATCGAAGATTTATATGCTCTTTTAAATGATTTAGTTTTAGGAGAAATTAATAAAATAGAAATACTTTTTATAAAATTAGTATTTATAAAATTTTCCCTAGTTTTAGGAGCTCTTTGCGTAAAATGTTCACCGGTATAAATATAGTCATTTTATCAGTCCTGTGGTCTTTTTAACTTCCGCTGCATGGTTTCTTTTATAATGAATTAAGCAAGGGTAATAAGTAAATACAGGGACATTATTTTGTGTACATATGTACGTATAATGATATAAGTCATTTATATATGGAAAATGTTATTAAGAAATAGTTGGATTAATAACTATAAGATATTTTCTCTTAAGAACTCTATTTTTTATAGAAATGTATATAATATTTTTGTGAAATATTTCTGATAATGGATAGAACAAATAATTTTAAAAATGTAATGAACAAATTATGGATATTATAATAAACATATTTAGTGCCATTATTAGATAATGATATACCTCATTATTATATAGAAAATTCTATATTTAACATTGCTATTTTAACTTGTGAAAAATAAAAAATTATTTGAAATATTTCGAATTATCCAATAAATAACTAAATAATATGTGATTAAATAATATCCTTTTTTAGGACGTTTTTAATAACTAGTTCAGACTGATTTTGAAAAAAACAATGTTGTATAAAGATACATAGAATATACATATTGTTAGTATTCAGAATATCTTTAAAATATTGGTTGAAAAATCTCGTGAAATTATGGATTATGGATATTTAATAGATCCAATAAATAAATTATTGATTATGTATATTTAATAGATCCAATAAATAACAGAATAATATGTAATGAAATCTTCTTTAGATCCAAGTTCAGACTGCATTAAAAAAACATGGTAGTATAATAATATATTCAATTCGCATATTAAAAAACTGTTTGCTCAATATATTTATTATATTATAACTTGGAAACTCGCTTTTTTGTAAGAAAACCCTTATGAAATACTTATATTTATAAATATTTATTAGATCCAAGGAATAAAATAAATATTACGTATTGATGTAATTTATATTTAGTACCTAGTTCAGTTTAAAATAAAAATACCCCATAGTAAGTAGAGTATTTACAACAAAGACCCCGAGAGAGAAAGACAGAGAGAGAGAGCGTACTGAATCTGTGTGAAGTTCAAAGCCACTGCTGCTGCTGCTGCTGCTGGCTGCTGCACTGAGTCGGAGATTGCTGCGATCCGATGGATGTTGATGTAGGTTCGTTTCGTTTCGCGTCGCTTTGTTGTGTTTTTGTGTTTTTCTTTTACTTTTCTCGTATTTTTCTTTCTATTTGGAGGAGAGAGAGAGATAGGGAGTGAGAGGCTGGCGCTGCACTTTTGCTTTCCCGCCGCCACAGATTCCGATTTCCGTTGGTGTGTGCGTGGATCTTTGGATTTTTCCACTCGCAGCGGATCGCGGCTCGTCGAGGGTCTTTAACCCTTCATTTCAGTGCAATGCACTCCGCTCTCCTGCTGTCTCTGTCGCCGTCTCAGTCTCGGTCTGTGTCTCTGCCGCCCTCTCGCTCACTCTCTCTCTCTTTCTCCCGGTGCAGTCTTAAGTGCAATTTTTCTTGTTCATTTCTTGCACATTCTTCTCTGGTCGTCGTCGCTTTCGCACTCGCATTCGCGTATCTATGCCTAGTTGCGTGCATTGACTCTACACACAGATACGCACGCACACTGACACACACACACACAGGTCGTTGGTAAGGGGGGGTATAGGGGCGGACTGGGAGGAGAATGGCTTTACGACTGCTTACAGTTTTGTAACTGTTATTGAGGGTTATTCGCACTCAGCAATGCTGAGCTGAAAATAAAGCTAGAATTAAGCTTAGATATCGAACATTTCGATAAAATAATCGATTTTAAATCGAGGTATAGAAACTTATTAAGCTTATAAGAAACAGTAATGAAATTAGCAAAATATGTTAAAGTCAAGAATGTTATGATTTCTTGTATAAATTTAATTTCGAACTGTTTCTCATTTACAAACTTCGATTAATCGATATTTAACGATATTGTATTAGTTTATCTGTATTTCTTGATCAAAAAATAGAATAGTTTTCACTCCAGGAATACCTCAAAATCAGCTTAAACATTTTTCAAATTTACAACTTTCGATTAATCGATATTTTTCGATATTTTCTTAGTTCATCTGTAATTCCTGATCGAAAATTATAATAGTTTTCAGCCCAGGCATACCCAAAAATATGCTTATATCGTATTTTCTTAGCTGCGAATATCTTTCCATATCCCAAATCGGTATAATTATTAATTATATTAACACATTGATTACCAAAAGTGAATTAAAATCGATTATAGTTGATATTTCGATATATTTATTATGGATTATTTCAACTAGAAATTCATAAATACTTTAAAATGTAATTAACCTAAAAGTATCTAAAGAAATTCATTAAAATATCTTAAAATATCCAGCCATATCTTAGCTGGAAACTCCCTTTTGGCGGAAAAACAGCCAAATAAACATCGCTGGATTCGCACTTCGCAGCTGCAGTTGTAGTTCTGCGATCGTGCTTAGTTTGTCTGATAAGCTCTGCAGTTTATTGACTTGTCTCGCTCCCCTGTCTCTCCCTCCACGAGGCTCTATTGCCGCCTCTCGTTCGGCCCGCCACGCATGTGCACAGTTGGCCAAGTTGAATGCACTTTTGGCCATGTTTTCTTTTTGTTTTTTTTTTTGTGTTTTTCTTTTTTGTGAAAATTGGTAATTGCCACACGTGCTTTCTATGATTATGCCAGCAGAGACACAAAACCTTAACCCGAGGCCCGAGCACCTCTCGTTCACTCCCCTGTTTAATTGGCAATTTGCACTTGGTCGGGGGTCGGTGGTAATAAGCACCTGAACGGGCCCATGAATTATGGCTTTGCATCCGATGGATGGATGGATGGGATAGATGGACAGATAGATTCGAACGGTAGTTGATTAGGATGGATAGATACTTGAGAGAGATACACAGCGATGCCTAATGGTCCACCGGAGGGTTTTAAAATATGGCCAAAGAAAGTCAGGAGAATATGAAGTTACATATAACCAAATGATGATTTATGAATGACTGAGGTCTTTAAATGGCAAACTGAAGGAAAAAACCTCGAGTCTGGTGAAAAGATAGTTGGAACGTTAAAGATAGAAGATAGTGAGTAATTAAATTGGTTAAGTAGCAAGAAGTTAGTTAAGTTTAATAACCTATTTATTGGCAAAGACTCGTAAATGAATTTATTTAAGATTTCCCTTCTAACAGGGAGGAAAAACGTTTTCTAAAATCAATATATAAGCCAAGTTCTACTTTTTTTGGTTAAGTTAATGCTGTTTTAAGTCTGTCTTATATAGGGAAGATTGTATCTTTTGATAAATAAAGCTTACACTCTGCCAAGAATTAATAACGATTCTCCCTTCTTTTGGGCGCTAAGCTTTCGCCACTTGACCAAAACGAATTGAGGGCCTAAAAGATACAGAAAGCAAACCGATTTCAAACCACTTTTTTTGGTCAATAGGCTGACAGCTGCCGCCGCACATTCACAGATTGATATCTCAGTTGGTAATAAGTGCAGAAAAGCCATAAAAATACCATTCACAAGCCACAAAAATAAAAAAGGAACAAAAAAAAGAAAAAGCGAAAAGAAAACAAACCGTACCGAATCGAAGCAAAGAACAGCGAAAATCAAAAGACAGAAGATATATAAGCCGATGTATATTTTGGCAACGTAATAAGATTATGCGATATATGTATATAATATATATGTATATATATGGCGGTAAGACGAAACTTGGACTTGGACTTGACTCCGCTGGAGAAACAATTCGTGCGAAAGTGAATGACCTCCATTAACCGAAGACTTGTGTCTTGTGTGTGTGTCTTCTGTAGAATTGTGCGTTCTCCGCCGCCGAGCGTTTCTTCTCGTTTCTTTCGCAAAATTCGCAACCCTTTTTCGGCGGCCTCCTCTCACCACACCACTCCACCACTCGAATCTTTTGGGGCTTAGCATAATAATTAGTGAGACAAAAAATATATGTTTGTATATAATACGAAAACTGGGGCCTGGAAGAGAGTATGTACATAAATACGTACGTCGTACGCATAAGGCCCGAAATTGGTCTGTTGGTCGTCGGGGAATTTGAAACCTGTTTGAGTCGCTTTTAAACGTGTTTAGCATAATTTTTTTGCCTGCCTGCTACGTCTGATAATTTATGAATGCGAAGCGATGAGCGCCAGCAGCAGTGCCACTGCCACTGCCAGTGCCAGTGCCCAGTGCCCCCTTCCCCTCGTAAACACAAGGAAGTGAAGTTTAATGCACGATCTGATGGCCATAGAACATAGTGCCTATATAGCTATCGATAGAATCAAACGAATCAGTGGAATCAGGTGGCAAATCGATCGATGTTATGCGCGCTTCTGGTTTCAGATTAGATTAGAGAGCCGCCGCCGCTGCCCCCCAACATCCAAAGCCAGGCCAAGCAGGAAGATATAGAGGGGGGTCGAGAGAACCTCGAGGCTTTTGAGGTCAAGTGGCTTGGAAGTCCGACAATTATCACCCAACCAACCAAGCAGTCAAGGCAGTTCAAGGGGTTCGATCGTTGATGGTCGTTCATAGAAAAAGGAAGTGTGACAACTTGATTAGTGAGGCAGTGGGTTTAGCTTTGGTTCTATCGTAAGGAAAAGAGCTTAAGAACAAGCCTTAAGCTATATATTTTATTTAAATCCATTGATTTTGATAAGTAGTCTATATAGTGATCAGTCTTAAGGAAACCCCTAAGAGATCTTTAGCCAAACCAGAGGGAGGGCAAACCCTCTTTCAATGCCCACTGATATCTAATAACTGTACCCATGAATGGTTGATCTTCCCCCGCCAATTACCTGGCTATTCCCCCGAGGTCGTATTCCCCGCTCCCGCTCCCATAGTACTTTCGATCGTTGGTGCCAGGCACAGAAGTCAAACACCCCAGCAACGACGACGAGATTGTTCGGAGAGTTCATTATACTATGGCATGGCATGGCATGGCATGGCAGTTGGCAGTGCATTGGCGCTTTCTACCACATGTGC
>JAEIIU010044143.1:80623-117582 GCA_018874675.1 Drosophila baimaii
CTTACTCCAAGCCCCCCTCAATTTTCTACCCCGTTTCCTCCCAGCAGCGATCGCATGCAAAATAGCGCGAAAAAAAACTGGTATGCAACTGCAATGCGGTGTGGAAAGGTGGATAGAGGGAGGGAGAGTTTAAAGAGGGGTAAGGTAGCCGACAGCTGATGACGTTGCCAAGTCAAAGAGAAAACCCCCTGCCACATGACCCCCCCTCCCCCCATTTACCCCCTTTGGCAATTCCCATCCATGATTCAGTATGCGGTGAGTGTTGTTGACTCGGTCGACGATCGCAGGTCGCTGCACTCTTTCCATCTCTCTCTGTGTCTCTCTCTACCCCTCTCTTTCTGTTTTGCACAGAGAGAAAATAAGGGTTTACTTAGAGCGAAATATAAAATAAATATGTTATGTGGAATATATTTGTTGCATAATATTATTATTATGAGAAGGGTTTGCCTTCTTAAATGAGAGATTTGGGAATGGAAAGAAAATTATTTGTTTATTAATTCTAATTCTTATTTTGGTTATTTTTTTTTGTTATTTTTATATAACAAATTTAATGGATAAAGATAATAATTATGAGCAGAAATGATATAATTTTAGATCTCTTAAATATTCGGGCCAAGTCATAGAAATATAGTTTTAAAGATGCCTTCTAGTCTTTAACCTTTCCAACATTTTAACTGGTATAATTCCCAAATGGTTTCCGAGTAGCAGTGATAGTAGCTTTAATTTATTTTTGAGTTCCAAAAGATATGTCTTATAGTACTGAATATTTAATATAAATTAAGCCTGAAGCCTTTTTAAAATAAGTTTCCCTTGGAACTTTATTATAAAAACTTTAAATATATCAAAACCCATTTAATTTTAATAAAAATTCAGCTTTGTGTACTAAAACTCAGTGGAGCATTCGAGTGAGTTTTGCTGGGCAACTATGCTAGTGATACACAGCAGCGACTTGCAACTTGCAACTTGGAACAACGGTGGCTACTGGCGACTAGCAACATGCAGCATGCAGCAACGACAGCCAGGAAAGTTGACTGACACCTCGATGGCAGGACTTTAACCCACAGCAACCCAAACAAAGTGAAATTGCTGTTCGGAGTCGAAGTTGAAATTAGTGGGAAGAGAGTGAAGTGATGGAGGAGCAGGGGGAGTGGGAGCTGGGAAATGGATTTTCCACGTGTTGCACGAGCAGCACTGGCATAAAATTGGCTCAGCTTGAACCTTTTTTTTTTGTGAAAGTTTTTTTTTCGGGATTTTCTTCGATGGCTTTTTGATAGTAATTTATAGTTTATTAACTTTATGGAGCGAGTGCATTGACTGGAAAATCAAAAGGGGATTGGGGGGGGGGGACGCCACTCACTCGCCTTTATTTTGTAGTTGTCTTTTTTTTTTGTTGCTTTTTTTGGAGGTCATTTAAATGCCGTGGGTGGCAGTGAAAGTCGGTTAAAGAGCTTGAAAGGAACTGTGGGAAGGAGGGTTGAGTGACTTGTCAAGAGGAAGAGATATGCAGCTGGTGTGGCATCCCAAAAAATAACAAGGGGAGAGGAAAATTTGGGAAAACTTCAGGCAGTGAGTGGGTGTTGAAAGGAAAGCGAGATCTGCCAGGGCTGATAAAAGCGAAAATGTTAAGTGTATTTCGCAAAGATAGGGGCTTAAGCTTAAAGATATTTTTTAGGCAAAATAGATATTTAACTTAATCATTTAAAGCCTCTAAGCATAGTTATATTTCTAGCTTTATTTCTTATATTTTTCCTAAATTTTTTTTAACAATCATTTAACTAGTAATTGTTTATTACCCACTCCACATTATGAAAAGCCTGTGGTCAAGTGACTTAATCTGGTCAAAGAACTTGTTGAACTCTAGAATTCTAGGAAAAATCCATATGACAATAACATAAACTTGGACTCCGAAAAACCTCTCAAAAACCCCCTCAAAACCCCAAAACCCTCTAAGACCTCCCAAAATTGTTTTTTTTTTTTGGCCATTCCCATTGACACCGACACCTTTTTGGCATTGTAAACAACGAGAGGAATAACAAAAGAAATGAGAACTGCGCCATAAGAATATGTTGGAGCGCTGGAAGACAGATGAAGAAGGGAGAAAGGTGGAAGAGAGAAGACTCAGGAGACTCAGAAGAAAGAGGGGCCACAAATATATGGTGGCCCAACCGCGTTTGGACCGTTTGGAATTTTGTTTATTTGGGACAAGTTCACTGGCAGTCAGAAGAATCCAGAAGAAACCGGGAGAAGAGTACCTGTACCCCCCCTTACATCACCACCGTCTCGATTTTCGTTTTCTTTTACGCTCATATTTGTTTACAACTTTTGATTTTTTTTCGTTCTTTCTTTTTTCCGGTTTCTGTTTCTCTTTTCGCGGCACTTTGCTTACTTAATGACTTTCTACTTTTTTTTTTTCCTATTTCTGTTTTTTTTTTTTGGAAAAAGTTGGGGAATGGGGCTTATGTAATGGTCTATTCTTTTATGGTTGTTTTGACTGCCGCTGTCTTCGGCATTTGGGAATTATTATGCCTGCATGTTTGTTGTGGTTGTTGTTTTTTCCACGCTCGATTCTTTCGTAAACAGAATTTGGCTCGAAAAGAGAGGCGGCCAAAAGAAATTGTCTATTAACGGTATTTAGCTAGAGAGGCTTACAGAAAAAAACTGCGCAAAATATTTTGTTTTTTGCCTGAAGTTTGAAATTAAGAAGGGGTTAATTATGGGCTTAACTGCAACCTGTGGCAAGCTAAATAATATGAATATAATATAATATGAATATAATAATAGTATATATATTTAATTTCAAATTAAGCCAGGGAATTTTCTAATAAAAATGTCTGTAAAAAATCGTTGTAAGTTCTTTATGAACTCTTTATTAACTTCAAGATGTTTCCAAAAAGCTTATAAGGACAGCTGCATTTTTTTTTGGAAAGATATACAAAGCGGATGCAATTTCGATCTTATCGCCGGGGACAGCGCTTTTGGCAACCCAATTAAAGACGCGTGTTTGCCCTTCCCTCAGCCCACAAAAGTGCACTAAAAAACGAACCTCCTTCAACAACAACAACAACACCAACAACAACAAGCAAACGAGGCCAGGAGTAACAAACAAACGAAGAGTCAAGTTAATTCCCAAAAAAATTGCTTCCTTTATATGCTTTATGTATCATTATCATCAACGCCTGGCAAAGAATAAAAAAAGAAGCAAAAAACAATGATCTCCAGAAGGCGACGCAACAAGTTCAAAAGAATCTTTTGTTTCCTTTTTCCAACTCTGGATTTTATCTCTTTTTCGCCGCTTACTTTTTTTTGCATTCAGAACAACACGGAAAGCGTTTAAGTAACCGACAAAAACAAAAAAGAAATTTGTATTGCAAAACGTCACAGCTAAAAAAATGACGAATACCCTGGGGAATGAGACACAGAGCTGTGTCTCTTGGGGGAAATGCAGCAGTGGCTTGGAAAGAGGGGGGTAGCCCTTTTATTAAAACATTACAGATAATTAAAACATATTATCATTCATTAGAAATAAATAAATACCTCTAGGATTTTGGAAATAACAGCTGCGAATGAGGAAAGACTATAAAGTACCTGGCAAAACTTGCAAAAAAACATAGTTAATGGGTGGACATTTGATACTTGGCTTGAAATACTTTCCCTTCAGAGACTATAAAGATATGAACAGGCGCCACAAAAATCGCTTTGAATCTTAGGGATTGACTTACAAATCCCTCCCACCGCCCCTGGACTTTCTCTGTTTGTTTTCAAAATTGCACTCGGCCCTCGGTTGTTTGTGTTTGTGCACTGCTCTCCTTGCGCCTGGCCTGGCACATGTTGCGGATCGTAAACGGGGTGAATGTCATCAGGATTGTGATTGTATTTTGTATATTTTTTTGTGCATATTTTCCCCCGGCTGGCGGCTCTCGGGGGTCAACTGCCTCTTGGGTAACTCGTGAAATTTCATTCGTTAGTTGTTGGTGTGCCGGGAACTGGGAACTGCTGACGAATGCCGCCGATCCAAAAACAGACATATATAGCTGATTGTATAATCGTGACGGGGCCACAATTCCAATTCGAGAACGAATGTAAGCCAGAGCGATAATTGTATTTGTGGGGGGTATTTCTTTCTTCTTTTTTTTTTGCACTGATTAATGTCTCCTTGGATTTTGCAAACATTATTTGTTGCTTTCTGAGAAGAAGAACTTATGAAATGTTTAGCGAGGGTAAAACACAACAAAAACAAAAAAAATAAATCGATCGACACAGTTTGTGCCTGGAGATTTTTTATGAACCAAGTGACTTCGCTTGTGGTGAGTCACAATGGGAAGTCGAGCAGGTGGTTGACATTTATCGAGTTCAGCTTTAAATGAAAGCGATTGCAAAGGATGAGTAAACTTATATCAGGGTTAAACAGATACATAATAAGGTAAGTTTGATATAGGAATCATAAGATAGTGATGAATTAATACAGATTTAATTAGTTCCCAAGGGTAATCTTTAAATAAATAATATTATCAATTTAAATTAGTTTTTAATGGTTCATTTACATCAGCAATATTCCCTTCCTTTCCTAGCATATTTTCACATTTTCTTCACCACTTTTCCCATTTTCCCTGCCAGCTAAACTGTTTTCTCTATGCCAAAAAAAAGAAACAAACTGCAATAAACAACAACGCACAGGCAACAATAACAACTCGAACGGGCCGAGACAACCATTTGTAAGTCAACGAACCAAGAGGATCACAAACAACATCATCAACAACAACAACATCAACAACAACAACATCAACAACAACAACACCAACAAAATTGGCAACAACTTCAGCCACGGAGTATTTATCTATCGTTTAGTCATCTTAACTCATTTCATTTTATTTTATTTGATTTTCTTTTCGCACATGGGCGAGTGAATGGCCCCCCGAGCGGCATACTCATACCAATGATTTTACAAAAAACCTCAGCCAAATTGCCTTAAAGCCAACACCAATACATTTACACCAACATCAACACCAACACCAACAAAATGTACACCAACCACCCATACTTTTACACCAACGACAACGTCCTTGCTTCAGTTAACAAGATGCCAGCAAAAAAAATAAATAAAAAGAAAAAAAGTTGTTGGCAAAATGACGCTGCAAAACTTGTTGTTGTTGTTGTTGTTGTTGTTGTTGTTGTAGTCGCTGGATGTTGTTATTGTTGCGGTGTGGTATGCCTCGTTGCTGGGTTAGTTACCCCCAGCTCAATGGCAATGAACCAGAGAACCATTGACCGACCAGAGAAAGACAGACGATGCCGAAGCTCGATCGCCATCCCATACGATACGATCCAATACGATCCGATCCATCGTTGCAACTTGCAACACGAAGATCGCGGCACGATCGTTTCCAGTTTGGCGAGTTCAAAACTCTACAGAAAAAGCGAAAGAAAAAAAACAAAACGAAACTGGTTTCTTTTCACAGTCAACACACAATTTGCAACACGACGACCGCAGACGCAAAGTGCAATGATCGCAACGAGGCTGCAGATCGTGTGGCTTCACCAAGGGGTTAACTGTGGGGGGGTGGGTGCTCCCAAGTGAATGCCGGATTCGGTGGGCAGTGGCGATGACGTTGGCGTTGCGAGACAAGACAAACAAATAAACAAACAAACAAACAATAATAATAATATGCGTCACTCGAGGCGTGGGATTCTGTGAGGCTTTAAGAGCCCCGGCAAGCCTTTAAATAGTCAAATATGGAGGAGAAAAGGAGATTGTAAAAGTGAATGGTAGAAAGGAAGTGAAAATTACAAAGTGTATTTAAAAGTTTGGGGGAAAATGTAAGGAAATCATTTATTTATAAGCCCAAAGTGATCTTTGTTCTTAATATTCTCTTTATGCATTCCCTCCCATAAATAGTTGTTGCTATCCATTTAAATCAGTGGTCCGCGCAGGATAAGGGTGGACCCCTGATTTAAATAAAAACTCTTCTAAGTGTAATCCCGAATCTTCTCTGCTATTCTTCAAAGTTTCACAGATATTGCCTAACCCAATCGCTTTCGACTTGGACTAGCAACCAATTCTTGGACTTGGCCAAATCTACATAAGCCATCTGATGTTGAAATACATGCTTGGTATATGTGTATCTTCTTGCCAGATCAGCAGTTTCCCTAGCTCGGTCAGTCAGTCACTCAGTCCCGGAGACCAGGAGACCGAGACCGAGACAGAGACAGAGACCTGGAGACCAGAAATCGCTTTCGGCCAACTCAGCTCAACGGTATGGAATCGTAAGCCAAACCAGAAAAGCGAAAACCAAGCAAAGAGAAACCGCCAACAAAGATTTCTGTACAAAAGTGCCATATATACATATACATATATATACTTCACAGAAGGCTATCTCTTTTCGTTGGCCAGCGCAGTGGTCGTGCCTGAAATTTGGCAATGAACTTGAAACACGTGTAAGAGGTATGAATAATTTTTGGCCAAGACAAAGAAGAGCCAAGAAAGCGTTAACGTTAACGTTAAGTGTGGGGAATGGAGAGGGGGAAGGCAGGGACTTCTTTTGTAATATTTTTGCATGATTTACGAAATTTCGGGGAGTCTCTCTTCGTTCTTGTTTCTTTTTTTTTTTGTTCCTCTGCCCAGAGGGTTTATTGTATTTTTAATTATTTTCGGCGTAATAACCTAGATTCGTGGCATCGACCAGGCGACAACCGCGGTTCGTAGTCCGCAACCAAGTCTGAAATGGAGGTGGAAGAGGAGGAGGAGGAGGTGGAGTCCGAGTCGGATTCCAAGTCACTTGGTCGATCGCCAGAGGGAGATGGCCATATAATTTCTGCCCTTTCCCACACATTATGCTTGTTTTTCTTCGCCTTACCTTTAGCTTTCTGGCTGAGTTTTTGCGCTTATTATTTATTTTGGCCAACGCCATTTTCTTCCGATTCTTTTTTAAACAATTTTGTGCGTTTTTTGGTAAAGTGGAATGACACTTTTCTGTATTTTGCGGCTTATTTTTTAAGGATTTTCAGGGGACTTACTTTAAATGTTGTTTTAGTATTTTCAAAAGTAATTTCTTGGCTAAAAATTAAAGCAATTACATGACTCCTTTCCCTACAGATCCTTTTCAAACCCCCTAACCCATACGAGTTTCCAACACGAAATACTTCTTAGATTCCCTGAAGCATTAAACCTACAACAGGTACCTTTAGATATAAAAAATTATAAAAAAGGTAGGCTATGTAGGCTATGGTCTGACAGTTCATTCATCAAGCGGAGGGCCCAGAGAAACCTTTTTTTTCAGTCTCTTCTACCTGCACACAAGAACCATAACCTAACGCACTTAGGAAAAAACAGGCTCAAACTGATCCCAGACCGAATCCCAATCAGAATAGAACGGTAACAGGCACAGCGAAGGCACCTGTGGCTGAACAAATTAATGATTTCCAACCGGGCCGCTCCTCGGTTTCGTTGGCATACCAAATGAGTTTCTCGATTCTCCAAAAAAATAAATAAGGGCCAGCGTTCAGTGCTCGGGGGGCTTCGTATAAACTCACCTGGAACGAAAAGAGGCGGAGAATAGATTATTAGCAAAATTAGTCAACCCAATATGAGGCATGTAACAATGTTAGGCTAATAAAAAAAAACATGCTCAAATCAAACATTTGCTAACTTATGTATACGAAGGGCCCCACCTCCCCCTGCCTATTTTAGATCACTTCCGTGTTTGCTTTTTGCGTCTGATTTGACTTGCTGGGTTTATGACCGCCCCAGGGGCACCACTAAACGCCAAGTGCGCAGCGAGCAAAAGGCCCTTGCCAGAGTTCAGCGAGCCCAAGCGAGCACAGGTAACATAGTCGGAACCTTAGGCATATGGCTTATCTTATCATTGAGGTGCACGTGCAGGGACTGGACAAACATAATTGTTAGCATTGCGGCTAATATCGGGCAGCATGTTGGGCCATGTGCGACCTGAGCAAAGTATAGAAGGAAAATTACTATTCATTACTGCTGGGGCGGAAGAAGATCTTAGCTCTTCAATAATATTTAGCAAAGAGAGCACATATTATTTATTTAATTAAAAATAATCTTATGAGAATAATAGTAATAAAGAAGTAAGAAAAGCTAACTTTGGGCGGAGCCAAAGTTGATATACCCTTGCAGATACCTTGTTACTTATTATAAAAGATTTTGATACTAAGAGCATAAATTACACGAAACACCTTGTTTCGCATATAAGTTTATATGGTAGCTATCAGATATAGTTGACCGATTTTAATGCAAATTTTAAGCAAGTGCTCTTATCATTTAAAAAGAGAATGTATAATGTAAAATGTATGTAAAATGTAAAATACATATGTAATATATGAATTAAGAACGATCTTTCCTATGGTAGCTATGTGATATATTGGTCCGATTTCAAATTTCGTTCAAATATGTAGAAAAATAGAGAAAATATGCTAATTTTTCCCGAACGTTTCTATGACAGCTATAGGATATAGTAGTGCGATTCCGGCTATTCCGACATATAAACTGCTTGTAAAAGATGTAAGACTAGCCTAAAAGTTTCAGCCTAATAGCTCAAAAACTGAGAGACTAGTTTGCATATAAACCCACAGAAAGACATGGCTAGATCGACTCGGCTAGTGCCGGGAATAATGAATATGTATTCTTTACGGGGACGTTAATGTCTCATTCACTGCATTGCAAACATTATGGCAAAACTATAATACCCTGCAAAGGTATAAAAATAAGAGAGAGCACAGCTTCGGCAATCTTCGTTAGAGCCGATTATCTCGAGGGACTTCGGGGTCACAGTGTGAGCAGCTCTGCTGCTAGAAGTATCTTTTTCGATTTATAAGTAAGAAATCTTCAACAATCAATTGGCCGGAGGTACCTTATCGAAGGTTATCTCCAAAATCCGATGAACTTCATTGAACTTGTGCTCATCGGAGGGATAATGGATAATGGCAGAGATAGCCCCCGACAGATGGCGCAGCGGGGGCAAGCGACTAATTGCGTATCCATGAGATACATTTACCTATTTTTAGCCACATAGATAGGAGCTGCGTGTGTGCGTTTTGCGTTCACTAGAAAAACAATGAAACAATTTTGTTTTTTTTCAGGCGGACAAAGTTCTGCCCTCAAGTGCGAGTACAAATTGTATTCAAAAGGCCCAAAACCAAAAAAAAAACCATTCAGTTCTCTATTTTAAAATGCGTGTGCGAGTTTTTTCGGCTGCCCTTATATTTTTGTGTGCGCCAGTGTGCCGTGCCGGGCTGGTGGTCTCATTTTCGGTGTACATGCACAGAAATACAGAAATTATTTCGAAGTTCAAGGTCAGTAAACTTGCTACGCACACGCACAATGGGCGGCGACGTACAAAAAAAAAATATAAAACGAGGCACGAAGTGCGGGCAGCCGAGCACGAAGGCAGCCGAACACCAACACACACTTGAATGAGGGCTCTCTCTCGAATCTCTTTCTCTCTTCTGGGTTTCTGTAAAACTAGAACGAATTTCAGAGTGAGCTGCTCTGGGGAAGCGAGAAGGGAAGAGACTGTGAGAGAGAGAGCTCAGGTAGGGGATCAAATGATTGGAAGGTGAGACGGACTCAGGAACACAAGTCTGCTCTATAAGGAAATATCTCAAATATAATTTATAAAGAATTGGATACTCTATCAGAATAGATTCTTGATCTATTTATGAATTTATCTGTATCTTTTTTAGGTTAAATATTCAAAGACGAACTCAGAAACACAAGTCTGCTCTATAAGAAAATATCTCAAATATAGTTTAAAAATATTGGATACTCTTTCAATATAGATTCTTTAAGAAGTGAATCCATATATGAATTTATTGGTATCTGTACTTAGGTAAGTTGTCAAAATATTGACAGATTTTAATAGTTCAGAGTTCCGAAAATATTTTCAAAATATTAGAAAATTAGCTTGTAATGATAAATCCCTTTTACAGAATATTCTCAAATTCTTAGTTGAGTTTTCTATGATATTTCCCGAAATAATACCATAACTGTATAGAAGATATAGCCTCTGATGGAAATTACTTTTAAAGTTCTTAAAATCCATCTATCTTTGATATCCAAACCTATACAAAACCGGTTTTCTAAAGCAATTCTTAAAGAAATATCAAGAATATACCAACAAATAAATAAAAACCCATCCGTATACAACAACTTTTTAAATAATTATACTTAAAGATCTTCCCTATTTAATTTATTAACCCCCCTGAAAGGGTATCACCTACGAATGACTTTCGGAAATAGTTGGTAACAACTTAAGAGACTCGTGTGCGGGTGTTAAAACGATATCAACTTGATTTGTTTGAGCCTCGCCTGATCACTTGATGATCTGATGCCCCGCAGAACCAGTTTCGGGTCTCGTTAATTAACCAAAAAATAATCTGCTGAAACGTGTTCAAACAAAAAACTTCTGTCGATGATCGAACCGCAGAGACAAAGGCCGAATCATAATTTGGCAAAGCCAAGGGTCAAAACACGCTGGGAAGGTCAAAGTTAACTTTGAGTGGAACTATTTCCTATCACGATCGTTGGAAGTCACATTCTTTTCTAATTTGAATTCTAATTCCTATGTTTACTGGCACAAAAAAACGGAAAGTTGTTAAACAACTTTTTCTCTTTTTTGTTAGTTTTTTTTCTGATTAGAGTTACCTCATCCAATTGATGCTGGCTCGCTCGCTCGCTCGGCTGGAAAACAGAAATCACACCTTAAAACTAAAAAACAAAAACAAATTTACTACGCGTTCTTCTTAGCTGATGCTGAAATCAAAAGTTGGCATCGCTGTAAGTGCCCCCCTTTCTTTCTTGCTTTCTTTTCTCTCTTCTTTCCCCTAGAAATTCTTTGCTTTCTTCTCACTGTGGGTTCTTGGTCTCTCTCTCTTTGCCACTTTCTTCGCTCTCCAAGCCTTATGTAACGTAGCCATGGCCATGGCCTGCTTTCTTTATTTGGCCGGCCCGCGACTTGGTCAAGTGAAATGGGTTAATGGGCATTTTTCACTGAGATTTTGTTTGTTTTGGTCTTGGTTTTTTTTTTGAGAATTATTCTGAAGTGCATTCGGTAGGCAGTTTTTGATTTGTTTGTTTGTTTTCTCTTTTCGTTACTTAGATTTTTATCAAAATTCTGTGAGGTTAATGCTGAATCATTGTTAACAAAATGGTTATTATAATTATAACGATCTTTTTGGGTCTTATGTATAATTTAAATGGTAAGGGAAGGGTGTTCCAGTAAACTATTTTTCTAACAAAGATAAAGTATGTATTACTTGCAATGCTTATAATTGATTCACAAGCCATGTTCTTCTTTGAAATAAAATTATTTTCAGTTAGTTTAGTGTATAAAAACCTCTTATAATATATACTTCTAATGATCATTCTTCCAAATTCCCCGAAAAAAAAAAAAAAACAAAAGCCTACCAAAAATGCTGGCGGATCTCGTTTAGACATTGGCCCGGCTTTTCGTTCTAATGATTGTTGTTAGAAGCTATTTTATTTTTATTTCATTTTTGTTGTTTTTGTTGTTGTTGTTATTAATAATGCGAGTGCGTGTGCTTTTGCCATGATTAATATGATTAAGAGAATTTGAACTGATGACTACTGGTGATGTCATTTGGCCAACAGTTTTCGAGTTTTAAAGACTCCGAAATCTGGCAAAAAGCCTATTAAAACTTATGAGAACTTTTCGCAGAGTCATATTCCAAGTCGAAGTCGAAGACAATCGTAATTCGCGTAATTAGGCGAGTTCAAGTAACTTTTGTTTAGTGTGCTCAGTTTTGGCCATGTCATGGCTCAGTTGCCAGGGGGCCAGAAAGCCCTCCCTTCCTCCCTCCTTCTACGCGTCTGTCTGGCATACTCAAGTGTCAATTACAATTGCCTCAGGGGCGCAAAAAAAAAATTAAAATTTAAATGATTATACACGGCGCGAACGCAGGCAGCATTTAAAATGCGTAAAACGATCTTGAACTTCAGCACAAAAGAAGAAGGAAGTCGGCCCGAAATATATCTATCTACCTAGCGCAATCCAAGCAAAACCTAAGCCAAGCACCAGACCCTAAACCCAAAAAAAAAAAATACATATAGAAACCCAGCCCAGCCCAACTCGAATTCAAAGTCAAGGGCTAAGGGAAGGAACGTGTTCAAACTGCTGAATTACCCCACATAGATAAGCCTAAGCCAGAAAGAAGGTTTCAAGTGATTGTCACGACTATAAAATACCCAGATTAGCTTAATTCAAAAATTATGTTCTTATAATTCCATAGAAAATTAAGATTAAAGTTTGCCAAAAAGAAGATACATTTTTAACAGCTGGCACTGCCTTTCAAGAATTAATCAGTAATACTGATTTTAGTGTTTTTATGTATTTATGGTGGACTGTCCATATTTCTTATATTTATTAATATTATTAATATTAATAATGTTATAGCTTATATACTTAAGTTTATCCACAATTTTAATTTGCAAAGAAAATAGTTTCAAAAAGAATTTCTTTACTTAATGCTGGCAATGCCTTTGGCTACCGATCTCTCTGTTTTTCTTCATTTTGTATGAACATAATATACCTTTGAATACTCTTCAAAATATTAAATATACAAAATAGTGCCCTAGAAAATAGGAAACATTTTTTTTGTGATATTCCGGGGGAGTTACGTGGCTCGTGTCACGTTGTCCGCCATTTTGTAGGAAGCTCCGAAAGACGAAGAAAACGAAAGAGAAATGAAGACTGAAAGACCACTGAAGACCACTTTTGGATCAACTCATATTTTATGCGGGCAACATTAACAAAATAAAGAAAAAAAATTTATACAATAAAAAAGAAAGAGAACGAAGCACAAAGAACAAGAAGAAGAAGAATCAGAGGGTGAAGAACACGCACCAAAAAGCGAACAAGAGGAAGACGGGCGCAAAGCCGAAAAACCAAAACTTTTTTGGCAGTATACAAAAAAAAAAACAGAATACACCAAAAATAATGAAAATGTCAATGTCCGAACAACCTTGAAAGAAGCCAAAGGAGAAAAGCGCTGCCGCTCGATAAAAAAAAAGAGAGCGAGGAAAGGGTTGACGAAGCCGGAGGAGAGGGTAGAAGGTAGAGAATCACTTAAGTGTAAGGGCCCAGGGCTCAGGCGGAATTTGCAATGCGCATAATATTCTGATTCTGATTCCGATTCTGATTCTGATCCCACCCTAAAAAAACACAAATTCTTTAAATTCAATACCAATAATAAAGGGTTTCGCCAGAGGACGCCAATCAAAGCCAAAGGCAATTTGAATTTGAGATCGCTTAGATCTTCAGGCCAGTGCGTAGTTGAATGGGAAAGTTGGGAATAACAATTGGGAGTATCTAGCTAAACAATATAAAGGGATGCGAATTCAACGGACTTGAGAAAAATATAAAACTATTAATGATTTAGGCATAAATAAAAAAATAAAGACCCAAACGATATACCAATAATAATTTGAAGCATATAATGTTATCAAAATTATTTAGTTTAAATGTATATCATTGCAGAAAATAATAATTCAAGTTGAAATATATTTTTTCTTCAATAAGTTAATTTACAATTTCTGCTCATATCAATGAGCTTCTTAAATAATGCAATTTTGTTCAAATAATAATAGTTTATATTCAAATATAGTTTAAAATTCTAAATCAAATAAATAATAATAATTACTATTGGCCAATGATCAAATTTCTTATATGGGTTTGTATGGTTTAAAATTTAAATTAATATGTTTAAATGCCCTTATTTCATGTAATAAAAAATGCCACATATTCCTCAAAATGTATAATAAATTATGCAGGAAATACAACGTAGTAATATTTGTATGGTATATTTTTATGCCAATTTTTAGACACAAATGTAAGTAATTTTGTTTTAAAGGTAACTAACGATCAGTAAACCTGAGCTTGCTTAATAAAACTTGCCTTCATTTTTAGCTGATAATAATAGTATATAATTATAAATGAACATCATAAATTAAACAATAACATAACTAATAAAAAACAACTATATTCCATTAAAATCTCATACATTTCTAAACGTTTTCAGAAAGCTCTTAATATTTGGTATACACTACGTCGCCCCCTAGCGGCTAACACCAGCAACTCAGAGCTTTCGTTGAGTTCATAATATTGCCAGCAAAAACCACCAGGTGGCGCCAGCCAACACTACCAAAGATTTACGTTAAATTCAAAACACAAATTATTGTTCACTCAACTAATGTCTTAATATACCACATAAATATAAATTATAGTTTATATATATCTTTTTGAAATAATAATTAATAGCCATAGCTTTTTTGGCTGGCCAGCAGCGGAGCCAGAGCCAGGGCAAAAGCTTGCCTAGAGAATTTACAGTTGCACTTTGACGTCATTGCAGATTTCGAAGGAAAAACCAAAATTGAGTTCAAGAACGTTTGTCGACTTCAATTTGTGCGCTAGGCTAGGCTAGGCGAGAGGCAGCAGCAACAACAAGAAAATGTGCATAAAATGCACACAGCAGTGAGTGAGTGAGTGAGCGAGAAAGAGAGACAGAGACAGAGAGCCCCAATGCAACGAGGTCACGTGCAGTGCAATATGGCGCTGCTCTACACACACACATAGGCGCTCGCGGCTAGGCAAGATAGCAGCGAGTGGGGCTCTATGAAAATGCCCGGCAAGGTTGCACCTCCCCCTTTTTGAAGCCCCCGCTCTGCCCCCCTCCCTGCATGCCCCTTGTGCCACCCCATTTGCGAGACATTGTCGCTGGCTGGCAGGGCGAATGAACTGAACTGACCCGCTTCGCTGTAACCTCTAAAAAATGTGCTCAGCGAGCGTTAGTTGTGCGATTTTTTTTTAGATTTTTTTTTTGTCTACTGCTCCGTGATATTCCTTGTACTGAAAGCGACAGTGTGGGCGGTCGGCTTTTGTTCATTGATTTTGCTGCGAATTAATTGGAATTTTAGTTGGTATAGATAAATTGTAAATAATTATTATCTATGGCTATTTATAGTTGGATTTCCTAAGCTTCAGCTTTTAAAACACACAGTTTCTTCCTTTTTTGACCTAATTTTTAAATAATTTTGACATTTTCCCTAAATATTTGTAGATTTTTATGTAAAAATAATATAAACTGTATTAAGTAAAGTATTTCCTACATTTCCTTCTAACCTATAACAAAATATATAGTAAATATATATTGTATATATTTAATTTATATTTTTTTTTAGGGTTTTAGCGACCTTTCCAAACGCACCCAATATTTTATTTATATTTAAATAATCTCCACTAAATATTTGCTATGAAAGATTGACTTCTTTCTTTTAAATGTTATAAAAATATGACGCCTTGCATATTTTGTGACTAACACTTGAAAATAACTTTAGACTGTATAAATATTTATAACCATATATAATTATTAAAAATTGATATTTCCTGTTTTAATTCCAATTTATACCCCAATTTTTATAAAACTAAAACCAAACTTTAAAATTTTAATTTTTAGCCCAATTTTTAACTTCATAAACAAATATTACAAATATTTGAAAAAAAATTTGATTTATACAAAAAATATATAATTAAAATAAATATCTTTGTATGATGTAAATATTTTGATTATGTGTACATAAACCTGTTTAAAATTTATGAATTTTCAAGTGTATTCTTTTAAGAATATTCATTGATAAAATGTTGAATTAAAGTGTAAAAAAATACATTATTCCATAAAGGAAAACTTTTCTAAAAAGGACCTAGTTTTGACAGAAATAATATATATTTAATGAATTTGACTAATTTTATCTCAAAAAGAGAGAGGAATATATGCCCAACTTTGCTCGTGCTCGCTCTCTCTCTCTCTCTCTCTCTCTCCGCTGTCATTTCCGTTCGCCATCGCCAAAATCGAAAGCTTTCCGCTAGAAGCTTTGCCTCCTGAGAGCGTGTGCGTGTGTGTGGCACTCAAAATGAGTGCAAGTTCACAACACACACAAACACACATATATACGCCTGCAGTTGTGTGCGTGTGTATCTGTGTGTAAATTTAGATCGAGGTTATTGCTTCACAATGCTGCCGGTGCATTCAACTCGGAGTTCAGTTCAGACAGAGAGCGAAAATTATTAGAGAAACAAAAAAAATGGCATTAAGAAAAAGTATGTTGAATTTATTTATTGCATAGACTTGGCTCTCTCTCTCTCGATTCAATTGCACTATGCAAATCGGGTTTGAATCTGCGGCAGCATACACAGATTCGCCTTCGCCGTCGAACACACTCATTTATTTTTATGAGTTATTTGACTCAGTTTCAGCGGCGGTAACAAGGCTGCAACTGGCCCACTAGAAATGCTTTAAACCAGGTGAAAAACCTTTAATGACATTCGATATCGTGAGCTTGAGATTTCGATTGCGCTTAGCTAATTAACTGCGACTTACGTGGCGGCAAGTGATCGATTGCAATTGACTTACCTGAAAGGAGAATAAATATTTGATAAGTAATCGAGAGTTTTTCATGGGTTATAAAGTATTATATAAGGTATATAAGTAGCTAATAGCTACTAGCTATGCAGATGCTATGGGTTCAAGAGCTTAATTACAAGATATTAAGCCCCAATTTTTATTGCCTGTAATTACCAGCAATTAAGCAAGGACAAGTAATAAACAGCCCACTAAAAATGTAATCAAAGAAATGCTATAAAAATATGAATAAAAATTGTACACCCAAAAATTATTGCATACTTTTTTGTCAGTCTATTTTAAGAACAAAAAACCGACATATAACTTTAATAATGGAAATCCAACCAAGCAGACATTTACTTCTGCCCCCAAAAACTTTTCCAAACCAATTAATCTTTGATCTTCAATGCAGCCGCAGCATAAATCAAGCAGTTCCCCCGAACATTTTCAGCCTTCGCCAACTTTTTCAGCCATCATCCATCCGCTCACTCTTGGCCCGCACGGCGGCCATAAAACAGTTAAGCAAATTTTCATTCAGGGGCACAATGGTTGCCACAGCCGCAGCCAGCGCCAAATCCAACTCGACCAGGAGCGTATCAAGGCGACGCGATGGCAGCTTCCATGCTGCCACGGTGCCCACGATTGGGAGCCAGAACCGGGCCAATTTTGAAGGTCGGACATTGGCCCAAAGCGACTGAGGCGACTGCTGATGCATTTACCCCAGAAAAACTGCAGTCGCCGAGCATGATTTTGACGTTATTCTCCCCGCTCGCGCTCGCGCTCTCGCTCTCCCTGTGGCGGCCACGTTGCGTATGAGTAATATAAGTTTCTGTCTCACTCGCTCGCCCGCTGACTGGCGCTGGCTGTGTCTCTATGTCAGCAGCAAATGTTGATATGTCTACGCTGCCTTTGACAGGCAAATGTGATTTCTCAGGCGACGTAAACAAATGCACTTTGGAAGGATACACAATTAAGGCCTGCTGACGTTTTAAATATATATTTAATGTAACCATTTAGGAGGCTACAAATTAAGAAATTAAGTGAGTAATATAGGTTAGGAACTCATTGTTGTAAAATGGAGTTAAAAAACAATGTTTTTATGTCACTCTGTTGCTTAATTTCAATATAAACTTAACTCTAAAGTTCATATGAGCATAAAGGAAACCCTGGAAAAAACATTTCTAGCTTTTTCCTTATGTTTACATTTTTATCTATTAAATTATACTTAATATTTTAAATATTACTAATATTATTAACCGATTTTCCCCCATCTCAACCCAATCTTAGATTTGGAAATCAATATTTATATGTTTACACGCCAAAGCAAAGTAAACAAGTCATGATCCTGATCAAGTATACGCACGGTTGGCAAAAGGAAAAAAAATATATATGTATATTAAAAATTGAAATTGAAACCGCCTTGCACATCCCCTCAAACCACCCCTTTTTGAACCCTCCCTTGCCCCGTAGCGCCCCCCCGCCAGCGAAACGCAAATGTTAGCAAAGCGGCAAAAAATAAAGCAAAACAGCGAAAAAAAAAATTTTATTAGGTCATATGGCTGGCATCATATCGCCGCGTACATCGACTATGGCGATAATAGAAATAAACACAACAATCGCACACACTCCAATACCAGCGCACAGCCACAGATAGGGGGCAGCAATGAAAAAACAAACCCGAGCTGCGGCAGGTCAATGAACGCCCTGGCAATTCCAAGGCCAAAGCCACAATGCCTAGAACCCCGGAGAGAGGCACACAAAAAAAATAGAGAGAGTAAGAGAGGGAGTGCGATAAGCGAGAAATCAGAGAAAAAAGGTAGTGGGAATCACAGGGAGAGCCATAGAGAGGAAGTTGGGTGGGAAATGGGTATTAAAAAGATAAAAACCAAGCTCTGGTGTGCAAGGATTTCAAAGAGGACCCTAAGGTATGACAAAATCCCAGCCAACTCTCTTAACATTGCGACACTTTCAAGTAGTTTGGAGAAAAAAATATATATATAAAAAGAGAAAGAGCGAGGCTCTATAATAAGGCCGAATGAACTGCGCGGCTATCGGATTCTTTTATAATGCCGGCGACTGTCGGTTCGCTTATCTAATCGCCTTGCCAGTAGAAAAAAAGTCTTAGACAAATTGCAAAAAAAGAAAGAAAAGAATATGAATAAAGAATTATAAATAAAATAGTTCCAGAGAAGTCGAAAAGCTGCTTGAGATTATGCGAACTATCAAAACTTTTGCTAGATATAAATAATGCCTTGCAAATATGTCATTTAAATATATTTTCCATATGATAAAGAGTGATAAATGAGGAGTAGTTACCAATATCAATAAATACTGATTAAACTTCAATTATATTAATTAGGTTTTGGAATGAAAATGAATTCCTTAACCTTTCATCTAACTTATATGCATTTTTTATATTTAAAACCTTACCAGAATCGATTAAATTTGTATGATAAAATATTTATTTTAAATATTATAATATACTTTCATATACGTATAACAAACTTCAATAATTCTGTTTATTTATTTCCCAAAAAATTCCTCAAAGTTCACTAAATTAATAGAATTCCCACAAATATATCTGACAAGAGACAAACCCATTTAACCAAAAAAAAAAAAAACCGGACACCAAAGCATTAAGTTCGAACGCAAAAAACCTAATATTGTCGGTCATAAATCTCTAACTGGCAACAGACAAAAACACACAAAAAAAGAGCGGGAAAAATATAAATACAACAGAGTAAATGCCACAAAATGTCAACAAATGCCCCAAATACTTGGGGCACGTGCATGTGTGACTGTGTGTGTGTGTGAGTGAGAATATGTGACCGAAACCCGTCACTTGCAACAGCTACAGAAAAAACACTGTATAAAAAAGAATTAACTAGAGAAGGCTAAAAACTAAATTCCAGGCACAATCTTTCTTTGTGCCATCTATGAACGCTATCAATTGAAAGCGAAATTCACTTTCATCGCCCTCTCGACACTATCATCGCGTTGCACAGCTGTGGGCAAAATAATAGGTCAAGTTTCAAGACAATAAGTGTAAAATTATTGGGGTTGGGTTTGTCAAATTGCCATAAAATAAATTCAAAAATATATATTCAGTCAAACGGACATTTTTTTAATTTTATTAGTTAATTAGAGATCTTAAATAGGATTTTTTAAAGCTACTGTGTATTGAATTTTGTCAGATTCTGACGAGGTAGTGTAAATATGCTCTTAAATAAATAATTAAACATTTTTTTTACAGAATTCTTAAGTCCCTAACATTTTAACCCCAACTGTAGAACGCCCCTTTCACCGAAAGCGACCGAAATGTTCGTCCCGTACATTTGGCCAAGTTCAACGACCGCACGAGTCCCTGGCCTAGATTTTACAACAGCAACAAAACGCCAGAGCAACAGACGCTGCTGATATACGCCGTCGTGCTTTTACTTTCGTTCGACTTCGGCTGCCTTCGTGTAGCGGCGCTGCCTTCGGCTTCGATTTGATTGGTGCTTAGAATCGGACTCCCCCGCTCTCTCTCCCTCTCTAGCACACGAAGTTCAGGCAACGAGCTTCAAGATAATGTGGTCCGTCCAAAAAGCCCAAGATAAAATATAGTTCATACAAAAAAAAAAAAAGAGTAAATAATTTGGAAAAATTTCGAGTAAATTTAAACCCAATTTAAACCCAAATAAAAATTATGGTTTCTGTGGCACATAATAGGGATGAAAATAAATATAAATATAGATACAAAATATATATTATTTATTTAAGACTTTATAGCCAATACTATATTTAAATTAAAGGCAAATATTTAGGTATTTTTGTACAAACTATAAGAGTTAATATCCTAAAGTTTTGTAAAAAAATAAGGAAGGTTCTATTAAAAAATATATTTTATAAAATATTTAAGGTAAAAACTTTCCATAAAATACATGAAATACTTTCTCTTCAAATGCAGAATGCCTTAAATTTAAAATTGACATCATACAATAATAAAACTACATTTATAAACAATTCTGGTTAATCTCAAACAAAAGTAAATATAAACAAAGCTAGTTAGTTATTTAATAGTTTAAAAAAACCACTCTTTCTTGGTTTCAATTTATTATTTTCTGTGCCCTTAAATTAAATAAATAATTCGAAAATATATAAATATACTTAGCAGTGTATATTTCCTCAAACAGAGCTTCGCATAAACTTTGTTTTGCTGCTAGATATTGCCTAGCCGCGCATTTTGATTGTCATACATGAATATGTAATTCAATTATGCGGCAAATATTAATCATAATTTTTGCACATCCATAAAATATTCACTGCCCAGGATATGCCCCGTCAATATGCCAATAAAATTCGTATTGCCTGATGGCGCGCCGAGAAATCCCCTCGTCAGAGATAACACTCAAAACGAGCAAATACAAACTTATTGCTATCGTCATGACGTGCCTTCCGCCCTCCCCAATTTCGTCGCTTTTCCTAACCCCCCGCCCCACACCTATGCGGGATGTGGGCTTGTTGCGTTTGCTTTTTGTTTTTGCACAAAAAGGAAAAATTTAGGTTAATGAGTTCAACGACCGACGAGGAAGCGCCAAAAATACACACGCAGTACATGGAGCCAATAGAAGAGATAGAAAGAAAGTGAAATCATTTTGGACGAGACGGGGAAATTTAGTGCGGCTTTTGTGGATTAGAAGAGGCACGAGCGTGGGTGGAGATAGGGCAAGTGCGGAATAAGGAGAAATTCTTCAGAGATATGGCCAAAACGAGGATTAGAATTGTTAATTCGAATTAGATAGTTTAGAACCTTAAGGAGACTAATTAAATAGGATATCTTTTAGAATAAAATATAAGATATATCAGAGTTTTAACCCAAATATAGATTTGTTTCTAAAATCATTGCATACTTTCCGGCTGTTTCTGATTTGAAAAAATAAATCTATTTTTAAAATAGTATAAAACTAATAAAGATAATATCATAAGTAATTATATAATATATAATCAAAAAGAACAAAATTTTTTGACTAATCATTTATGTTTTTTTTTACAAAAAAATATAATGATATATTAAATTTATATGATGTATTTTTTTCTATTTTTTTTTATATTAGAATATGAATGATGTAATTTGAAATCCAATCCCGAAAAATTAATGATCATTAGCCATAAAGTAGGCTGTATATATTTGGTGTTCCCCATACATAAAATTTGATGATAGTGTTTGTGTATATCTGACATACATATACTATATAACATATGTATGAATATCTATAAATTAGGCTGATTCACCCCACTCACCAGCTAAGACACGTCCAATCAGACGTTCCGTATCATCTATATGTTTCGCCTGGGCAAACAGATCCTCCCGACTTCCGACTGTCATTATTCTTGATTGTAGTTGGGTCGTGGGATATTAAAAACTCTCGATATCGACTTGAAGATTGACTATATTATTTGATTGGAATTTGATTGATTGAACTATAAATTTGCTAAGATTTGTACGAGTCCCTTTGTTCTATATATATTTGTTTAATATTATTTACTTAAGGCTTTATTTTTCGTATGGCACCTTTTGTGAGTGTTCAAATTTGTTGCTTAGCTAACTAGTCTAGCTATGGCCTTTGTTCCTTTTTTTGTTAATTAATTTATTTTGAATTTAACTATTAAATATTTGTGTGCACACAGGAAATATCACAAGATAGCGGCAGCAGCAGCAGCGATGATTGAGGATTTTTTACGTGTTTTATTTTTGGCCAAGTCCTTATGCATTTTCATCTAATAAATGCCAGCATTTCTTTTCTCATTTCATTAACTATTTAACATTTAAAAAAGACTTTACACTCTCTTTTGTTTGATGTTTTTGTTTAACTTTTATGACACTTTGAGGAATACTCCGACAAAAATATATATTATTTTGATTTGTGTTATTTTGTGTTTTGGCTTTTGCAGAATTCACGTGAAAATGTTTTTCGGGGAGGAAATTGGTTTTGAATTTGAGCGCCGGGCACACAGTCTCCAGTGTTCAGAGTTCGTTCGGTATTCGCGCTGCGAGCGAAGAACGCTGAATAATAAGCAAAACAACAAACGCGCGGCGCCAAAGCCGAAATGTCAGAAGCTGAAACAAAAAATACAACAACAAAAAATCGCACGGCAAAAGTTTCTATCAGCTGTTCGCTTTTGCCTTGTTGTTGTTCTTGCTTTTGCTTTTGGTTTCTTTTGGGGCCAGCCATGTGGGGTAATGAACTGCTTGCCGGAAGCTTTCCACTGCTTGCAAGGGGTTCTGGGGGTAAAGCTTTGCCAGAGCGCTGGGATTTGAAATTTAAAGGGAATTTTAGGTTCTATTAAAAGTTATTAAATTTAAAAAATACTACTAATTTCCGCATGAGCTCTGGAATAATTTTTGGAAAAGTTATATTTTTCAGGACGCTAAATAATGCTTAAAACTTTAACTAAAACAGAAGAAAGGTGTTGTACTTGTTTTATTTTTAACAAAACAATTAAAAGATCATAGTTTAAAATATTTGAAAGCCCAAACATTCTTAACATTTCAGCATGAGCTCTGGAATATTTTTTTGGAGAAAGTTTAATTTTTTAGAAAGCCCAAAAAATGCAATAATCTTATTAAAAAATGAAATAGAATTTGAAGAGCTTATTTTTAAATATTGGAAAGTTCAAAAACGCTAAAACTTAAATTGAAAATAAAAAAAAAAGGAAAATAATCCTAAAAAACAGCTTAAAATATTAACAAAACATTACAAATAATAAAAATAATGGTTTCAATATTTAAATTAAATGTTCTTAGGTAAGAAAACATGGTATCTTGACTAAAAGAAAATGTATAATTATTATGCATAATTTTTTATTATTATATAAACATGTAATTCTTCCAAAATTCATTTTTTCTGCTACCTAAAACCAGTATTTATTAAACAAATTACTGAAGTTATGAATAACTTTTATTTTTCCCCTTCCTAAAGTCCTTTCCAACTTGAAACCAGCTCGTTCTTGGCCCAGACAAAAGTGATTGGCGTCAGGTTAATGCCAAACATTCAAACAAATGGGAAACTATCAGATTGTGGCCGTCAAAAAAAACCAAACCAACGACAGAATTAGGGAGCGCAGCAGCAAAAAAAAAAAAGGTCCTTAGGCGAATTCCGTTGGTTTCTCCGCTTGGCAACAGAAGCTCCCACCACAGCGCTATATATCCTGCTCGCTGAGAGCCCAATAGCCAAAAGCAACATAAGCAACACACACACACACAAAAGGCAACAAAAGCAGGGTCCAAAAGCAGAGCGGGCCAAAGTTAAATGAACTGTGAAAATGCCAATGACAGAAGAATTATTCAAGGCCGCAGTGACGAACAGCGAGACGAATGTAGAGACGAGGCGTGAGAAAGGCTTCGGGTAAAGTCTTCAAAGGAAACTACTTAAAACTACTGAAAAAGTAATGCTAATTGCTAGCAGGAATATTTATATCTATATCTAAGGATATCTAAAACAAAAATCAGGTTAACTACCAGGAGTCACATCTCAGAATTACACAACAAGCTCAGTAAAACTATAAAAAATATCTTAAAAAAAATCCCTACCATTCGAGACAAAACAGAAGAGCCCCTTGACTTGGTTTGGGGTTTGTGTTAGGTAAGTCAACGTCTGTGGCAACAGAATCCTTGAGCTACATTGGGATTGTCCTGGCCAGCAACAAACTAAACACCCTCTCCCACTCTCCCCCTCTCTAATCCCAGACTATGGCCACCACCACCCCCCGAAGAGCGACATTGGGCACTGTGGCAAAATGTCAGCGAACGCATTTGAACTTTTCATTGCTGCAACTTCCCACGTAAAAAAAAAATTAGTAACGGGGGAACGAGGGGCCCCACTCCGCCCACTGTGAGGCCGTGCCTCTGGGTCTGCCCTCGATTCGGATTCGGATTTGGATACAGATTTTGGACTTGGATTCGGCTGGCATGTTGCACAATCCCGGCCAGCAGTAGTCGCAGCAGCAGCAGTGGCAGTCGCAGCAGCTCTGTGTCGTTGCACGGGTTCAGGGTCGGAGCTCGCGTTGCACTCAGCGCCCAGCAGCTAAAATCTGGGTGTGGGTTTGGAACCACTTGGGTTCCTGCACTTGAAGAAAATATATTGAGTAACCTTCTCATCTTGATTATTTTACTAGAGATTCTAGTAATAAATAAATACATATTTTTAAACTGTTAAGAACTACATTTGTAATTATTTTGAATTTTCTTAAAAGGAAATTGGTTACACTTTGTATTATTAATTATTATTAATTTATTATTAAGTATCTAGAAGAATTATTTAAGTATCTCGGAGGTATAATTAATCAATTGTAATATGAAAATTAGTAAGTTTATAATAGATTTTGTTCTCTGTGATTTTTTTCTCGTATTGCCTGGGCTGCTGCTGCTGCCACTGCCACCACCAGTGCTCCATTAAACGTGTTAGGCGCCAAACGGTGTGAAAATAAAAAGCACTTAACCCACCAGCAATTCGCCGCTGATTCGATTAGGCAAACACACACCGCTGAGAGCTGGAAACTGAAAAACCAAGCGGAAAGGGGATTGGGCCAACTTAATAGAGACACTTTTTTTTGTTGTAGTTGTAGTAGAGAACCCAAGGTTACAGTCTCTTTGAGATGACCATTAGGTACTTGTTATTATGAAGCAGGAAAGTGAGTATTTTTTAAAGAAATTCAAGAAGTATGCATAAAAAATAAAAAGAATGTTAAAATATTTACTATAACGTGTTAATATTTGTTTTTTCTTCATTTAAAAATGCTTTTGTTAATGTCTAATCATATTTCTATAATCAAAAACTAAATGAAAAGCATAAAGCAATTGAATTCAGATGCTACAGAAAGATGAAACAGAACCTAAAGCCGTGGCCCAACTAGCTTTCACTAATATCCCAGATACAAATGCTTAACCTCAACTACATATGTATATACACATATAGTATATACACATTGTTTAATCCGCTGACGTGGTATCCTCACACGCTCACTAAACTTCCATAAACATACATATACACTTTATAGTGTGTGGATAACCTTCAATGTCTATTCAACTCTCGTGGAAATTCGTCCAAGGACATGAACTTAGCTCACCCCAAAAATGCGATACGAATCCATGTAAATGGAACAGAAGGCGCCGCCAAATGGAGACCACCACCCCCTTTTTTGGCAACCTTGGAATCTCTTAAAATTATAAAATACAAATGAAAAAGACAAAAAAATATACAAAGACCAAAAAACATTGGGAAATTTTAATTAAAACCGAAAATAACGGCAATCAAATTGGAATTCCTCGGCAAATGGCCACCTAACGGCACTCATGTACAGAGTTATGCATTTGTATTGGTGTCTGTATATGTTTGAGTAAGTGTGACTTGCGTATGTGTGCCGTGTCATTGTCCTGGATAGAGTGCAACGACTTTGGCCCTTCAAAACGTCACGAAAAGTGCGTGGAAAGCTGTGGGAAAGCTTCTGAGCTGGGCTTTCAATAGCGAAAAGCTATGAAAAGCTGTACAGAGATGCCACAGAAATTGTATCGTCTTTTAAAATCAATTCAAAGGATGCCAAAAAGTGGGCAATACCATTTTGTAGATCCTCAATTCGTTGTACATGTTGGTTTTGGATGTACTTTAGTAATTAGTGGCATACTTTTAGGCCCCATTTGAATTTGTGTGAAATGTACGGCGAATATGGATGGTACATAAAATCTATTGCATACTTCGTAGCGAATTTTTAGTTTACCATTCTCTTTCATTGCATACTTTCGTGCACATTTTTAATTGGTATTAAATCTCTTGAAACTTTTGTAGAAAATAATATAAATATTACCTCTCCCCAAACATAAATAAATAAAATAAATTCCTTTTGTTCTAGGGACAAACCCAATTTAAGGGGATATATATTCATCGCAATAAGTTGTGATAGGAAGCGCATAAATATATTTTGTATTCCCCAATCAGCAGACAACAATAGAAGAAGCAATAAAAAAAATAATTCACACAAAAAACGGTAGGGGCTGAAGGGGCGGCAGCAGCTGGAGAGAGTGAGTGAGAGTGCGTGAATGCTCAGCACTCACAGAAACCCACACACACACACACACACACAGAGGCACTCGAACAGCGACTCGCACACAGATACACACTGGGACAGCACTTGGCCCAGATTATTTTGAAGGTCGCGCATTATCGACGGTCGTTCACCTATTTACTTGGCAGGCACAACAACAAAGGCACACACACACACACACAGCGACTGTGACGGCGACAGCGACGCCGACTGCGGGTGGGCTTTGCTTTTGGGTTGGTTTTTTTTGGGCTTTTGCTTTCATTCTGCTTTTTTTTCTGCGTCTGTTTTGTTTATATATTCTATACATGTACACCGTTATGTATGTAAATTCATAAATATTTCCATACATACAGTAAATATGGGTTTTCTAGGAGATTAATATTAAGAGGGTATGTTTCTTTTAGAATTATTTAAAAGTAATTTAATGGATTTAAAAGAGAGATTAAAAATTAATTTATTAGGACAAAAATTATTTAAATTTCTACCAAATATGTATAAAAAATCTAAGATTTATTATCTTTTATCTTAAAATGTACTCAATATTATTACAAAGATTTAACATTCTTCAAATTTTTTTTTAAGAGATAACAAAATTCTCTTGGTTTCATTTCAAATAGAAAATAATACATATTTCCGACTAAAAAGGTTATACAAAATTATAAGCCAATAAACTATGCATATATCCAACAATTTATTATATAACTATAACAATTACTATATAAATATCATAATAGTTATAAAAATGTAATAAATATTTGATATAGTATTCATAAATTCTTTTAATTTCTGATATTATAGCAAGTTTCTTGTTATTTATTATTATTATTCCTTCAATCATCCTACAATTATTCACTCCTTTTCGAGACCCCACTGTACCCATTTCGGATTGGTTTATATATATATAAATACAGATATAAATATATATATATATATATACACAGTCATACATATGTTTGTAGGCACTGTCTTGACATTAGGTGTATATTTAATCAGCAGTTTTCACGGCTGTTTGTTGCTTTTATTGCGGTGGCAGCGCGCGTGCGACATTTGTTGCTGTGTGTTTTTATTGGGAAAGCTCTGGCAAAAGGAAGCGAGAAAATTATGCGGAAAAGCTTTCTCGCAGGAAGTATTGAGGCAGGCCGCCAAACACACGCAGACTTTTCTTATATTCGTGAGCGCCTCTAATGCGCATTAGGTGAGCCAGCGAAATAAAAATAATAAAAAAAACGAGAAACAGAAAATAAACAAACGCTTTACAAATCCTAATATACTTAAGAGGTTAATAAACACACACACACACACACAGATGGGTGGCTTTCAATAAGCTAAAACATATGTGGAACATAAAAGTTTTAAGTGTAATGGGCAAGGGGGTTAGAAATCTCATTGGGGGGACACAAGAGATGACAGTGAGGGAGGTTATGTATCTTCTTTCATTTGCAAAGTAGGCCGACGACGACGACGAAAGCTTCTATACAGTTAGGTCATTAGGTCACGACGGAGTGAGAGAGCGAGATGGGGGGGTGGGCTCTTGGGAAAAAGAGAGGGATAAAAGCAGACTGAAATATAATCAGGAAGCATCGCATTTAAACCAGTGAAAGGTATAGAATGGTTTGGAAATATAAGGAAGTGACAAGAATTAAAAGGAATTATATAATATGAAGCATACAGAATCCTAAAATAGATTTTAATGCGTTTCTTTTACTAATTAAAGGGAAAATTCTACTATATTCAGAAATCTACAAGCTTGGTCAACTAAAACTAATTCTTTATATGTTAATTATTTTAAGAGTATCTTTTGTAAAAACAAAGAAAACAAATAAATTTCTACTTGGCATCAAATCGCTATTTAAGTTCACTGAAATCTGTTACAAAAAACCAGACTTTCCCTCCTTTAAGCACCAAAAGTAAAGCGCAAATTGTCACGAACAAATTCCAAATAAAATACATGTGCGTATTCTCAAAGGACCTACGCACTCAATTCAGGATACTTCGTGCCTAGCTGACTTTAAACATCCCTCAGCATGAATCAATAATTTGGTCCCTCTCCCCATCCTCCCCATGCCATCTCTTGTATTTATAGGGAACAAACTTTTCCATTTTTCAAAGCCAAAATAAAAAAGAGCCCTACAACATTTTTGATATTAATTCAGTGGAGAAAGACAAGTGCCTCTGCATTTGAGAGAGAGAGCCCCTAAAGAGACGGCAGCTCAACTAGATGTGAGGAGACTGAAACTTTCGTGGAAATACGGAGTGGGCCAAAGGGGCGTATGAGTTATTTTTAGCACAAGCCCAGAAAGAGAGAGAGAGAAAAGGCCTAGCACAACAGCCTCAAACTTGAGGCTGCAAGAGATTCACACACACACACACACATACACACACAGCTGAGTGGGGCTGAGTTCCTGGGGGATGTGGGGTGCTTATCATCCTGTGGTGAGTAACCAAGAGGGGGCTTGCGTTGACAGGTCCCCGTGTACAAAGCAGCTTATGTGTGGGGGGGCTTCCGACTTCGCCCAAGGGGGTTTGACACATTGACCATGAATTTGCTTTTACCAAGAGGGCCAAGGGGGAGAGAAGAGAGAAATGCCATGGGAAGCCAGGAAACGAATACACTGGAAGATTAATGTTTATAATACATTTGCAGAAGTATAAATAAATTAGGGATTTTTGGTGCTAAGCTGGTAAATGATGAGGGTGACGAACAGGACTCGAAATACCTTGATTAAACACTTCAAAAACTATTATGAAACTAGGCAATAATAATTTAAAAATATATTTTAAAGGGGTATTTATTTAAACAATTTTATAAAGTATTTATAAGTACCAGCCATGCCTTGTTTATTTAATTATTTATGTTTCAAATGCCTTAAATTTACATAAAAATACTTAGGCAACTTAAACAAACAAAGCTCTTGCCTAAAATTATATAAAAAATATAAAAAAAATAGATCTACCCCCTTAATTTGTTTAAGTGCCTCTGTAGGTGGGTCATGTTCGCAGGTGGGCTAACGGAAAATTTGTATATCCTGTCAGCTTGGCAGCTTGGCAATGCCTTCCGTTTATCGGCACGAGTGGCGGCTTAAAATCATTTATCATAATTTCGGAACAGCTTTTTTGGACTTGTCAATACGACCAGCAAATTCAATTAACCCATGAAAACAGAGCGCCCCAACAATGCTAAGGAGACATGGAAAGACCAAGCCGAGAAAGAGAAAGAGCGAGTGAGAGAGAGCCAGGGCCCGAGCACAGCAAGCAATTTCCACGAATTGCTCCATTAATAACACTAGAATTAACCGAAAGGTTACTAAAAGTCAAGGCCACCGCACGAAATTCGACACATGCCCCACAAGCGCCGGCCAGAAAGCGTTAGAAAAAGGCGAAAGAAATGTAGAAAGAGACAGAGTCGGCTTTGAGGCCGACAAGTGCGATAGAGATGGCCAGAGCTGGCCACATTGACAAAGTGCTAATGCGTGTGAGAGTTATGTGCCAAATTTATAGGCCTTTCTCTCTCTCTTTCTCTTTTTCTCTCTTTCTATTGGCAGCAATCAACTTGGTTAACACACACACCCCCGCCAAAGCGCCAGAAACCGAACTTAATGGCTGTAAGGAAACATTTCGGGGTCGTAAAAGGAAAGCCAAGAGCCCGAGGCAAAACGACCGAAGTTAAGGAGAAATATTTCAAATATTCTTTCGCTGTTTGGGTGAAAAAGCTTAATTAAATTTGTTGCTGCCCGCAAATTCTCACAAAAAAAATAAAAGAGAAAAAAATGGAATGGAAATGGAAAGAAGCCGAAAATAAACAACAACAGAAACTAATGGTTTCATTTGCTCAAGGTTAAGGTCGCCTTTGCCATTTAATGACTGCGAGTGTGTGTGTGTGCTTATGCGGGGTTATTTGTTTAGGTTTCAGTTGGATTTATAATAAAAGGTATAAAAAACATAAGGGGGAAAGGAAATAAATTATGAAAGCAGCGGGGGAGAGTTACTAAAATACATAATTTGTTAGGAGAAAAGGTAAAGCAAATTAAGAAAAAAACAAATATAAGTTAGAGAACCTTGTACAAATTGTAGAGGGTATTTTATATCATAAATATGATTTTTAATCTTACTAGATACATTTAGAAGAACATCCATCAACTTAAAAACATCAATATTATTCGTATTCTTATCCTTATCATGTAAGAGTTTTAATTATAAATGTAAGGATGCATTATTAAGAAAATTTCCTAAATAAATAAATAAATAAACTGCCTGGCGCCACTTTTCATTAAACCTTGCATTAAAAGCATTTCTTGCAACTCCTAAAAAAAAGCTTCTTCATACATTTTCCACTTGCATTAGACAAAAGTTTTCCCTCCCAGGAAAAGCAACCAAAAGCTGCACAATTGCACTGAAAAGCTATAGCAAATGCACTTGACACTTTTCCGGTTGCATTCACAGCTAAAAGTTGCAAATAAAAGCTCTTGCAGATAGTTGCAACTATTTTCGAATTATAGGCAACCCTGCAGATAGAGAATAGAGAGAGACAGAGAGAGAGTGCAGTCAGAGAGAATGTGAACAAGCAGAAGAGCTTTTCAGGTTACCCTGTGCAGGTGAAAAGCCACAAGTTGCCACCGGGAAGTGCAACAGTTGCAGCGGCAGAGAGAATTCCGCGAACAGCTGTTGCCAAAAGGGGGTGGGTAAAGTGGGGATATATAGGATGGCTTTACAGGAAGGTCACACAGAAGGGAGCAAAAGGGATGTGCTTTTTAATTAATGTAAATATGGAGGCGGAAGTATATTAGGTTTAATTATATTTTAAGTCACTTTTAGGTTAAATTTATTTGTAAATATTTTCCTAATAATTGGATTTATTTCTAGTTTAGATTCCCTACTATAAAAAACCATAATACATTATATTTTAAGCCATTTTTAGAGGGAAATTCATACTTAAATATTTTGCAATTAATTGAATTTAATTGTAGCTTAGATTCTCTTCATAAAAAAACCTTTTTAAATTTTCTCTTATACAAAAGACACAGGCTTGCCTATTTTATTTAATTTTACTTGTAAAAAATTCAAATTTTACTCTAACACTAACAACGTTGAAATAAATTTAAGCTCGATATATATATATTATATATTATTAACTGCCACCCCCTAGTTTCTCCCCGTGCAGGTGCAGTCACATCCTGCATCAAGGATCCGACATTGAGCCGCCCTTGATCGCAAGTAACCTTCAGCACAGGCAAAAGCTTTTGCCTTTTGCCGACTGCAAACTGAAAAATTGTGAAAAATACAAGAAAAAATACAGCGAGTATAAGAGCTGCAAGGACATGGAGGAGTCCTTGTTTGGAGTGGGGTAAAATGGTATGAGGCAAAGCCCCGGCTAAATTGCCAGTTAATTGACTTTGAGTGGCATTAACTGGCATCCGAGAGCGAGAGAGTGACTTACATTTAATTGGACCTGACAGCCGAAACATTAAGTATTTCTTTACATACCTGCAACGAAAGAGAGGGGAGAACAAATAGATGAATTATAAATATGGGTCACCTTTGCCAAGGCACAGTAAGAAATTATTATTTAAGAATATATAGTTATATTTATATATATTTGTTATTTATTTAAATTTAATACCTAGGTTGCATAGGCTTCTATGAACTTAACCCCAAGTAGAGTATATAGTAAGTGGCTAGGATATATCTTCTAATTTGCAGACATCGTGTCGAGAGAGTGCCCCAACTTTTATTTGTTTGTTTTTGCCCATTTTTGTTTTTCCCATTTCTTTGCACAGTTTTTTTTGCGAGTTTTTCTTTTTTTTTTTTATTGCGCAGAGCGCACATGCCAACGACCTTGACCATCACAATTTATTTTCATTTTACTTTTTGCCTCCCTCTCCGGCTTCTCTCTGGGTGTGTGTGTGTAGCGAGTGACACACATTACGTAGGTCCCCATTTAGTTGCTTACACAAGACCTCAGGCAAGGCCAGCCTCTCTTTCTCTTACTCACTCACTCACTCTCTCTGGCACTTTTTGTGGTTGTTTCGTTATTATTATAATAATTTTTGTATTATACACTCAAGTGTGTGTGTGAGTGCCGCAAGTTGGCATTATTTTAAATGTGATTTTCTATTGTGCATATAATAATCGGGAAATAGTTTAGGCGACAGCTGATAATTAATAATTTAATTAAATGGTTAATTTCATAAATTATGTGAGCTATATTATTTAATATTTCATATTTAATTATAATCGTTTGACAGTGTAGAATATTATGGAAATGTGCTTAAGAGAATTTTAAGTAGAGAAAAAATATCGATGTTAATCGATTTAAAATCGATTTTTTAATATCGGATAACTTCGATAGGAAACTTCGATATTTTTCCAGCTCTAATTTTAAGGGTGATTTTTATTTTTCAAATCATATATTTCCTATTACAATTGTTTGGTTATTCTTTAGATATTTTTAAAATTAATAAAATGAATTTGTTAATATATATATTAATATTATTAAAATTTGACTACATTTTATGTTTATTCGGTTTGTAAAAGAAGTTATTTATAATAAATAATTAATATTAAGTATGTAATAAATTCAAGCGTGTTCGTTTTATTAATATCTTTGTTATTTAATTAATGTGGAAAATATATTTATTAAGGGATTAAATGAGCTTTAAATTCAGCTGTAATTATTTTACAATTAAATATAATCAATCAATCACTCACTTAATTAAGTCCCAATAAATATTCCCTCATTTGCTTAGCGCTAAGTACCTGTCAATAATTTATTTAAATAACACTTGTGTTCCGATTTCAATTTACGCTTCCTCAAAATCGTGCGCACCTGTAATTCCACCTGTCCGCCAAGCAAGTTCATTAGAAAACTTAATGCGGAAACTGGCTGGCGGTCGACTAACCGATATCGAATCGTTCAATATATATGTACACAAAAAAATATATATTTTCAATGTCACAAAACAGACGCGTGGGGAAGTCTATATATACAAATATAAGCACCATATAGTGATATAGTGATATAGTGATATAGTGAGTGTTCCTCTGAAACAGAGTATTGTGGGTGAGGTCAATACAGACCCCCCGAGAGACCTATGAGCTAGTACGTCAAAGCACAATTGATGATTGAGCGAGTGGACTTGTGGTGGTGCTGGTGATGGTGGCAACTCTGGCAGCACAGTGGGCAAGATGCCAAGGAAATTACTCAAGGCACGGAAGTGAGCCAAGGCTTCTCGTCAAATGCGGCTACGAAGAGTAGCTGAATTTCGCCATAATAAATAATAACGTTTGTTTTTTTTTTTTTTTTGTCGGGGGAGAAGAACTTATGTATAGGAAATGGCCAAATATAGCTGGAGAGAGTGAATGCCAAAGAGTCAGCGAAACAATGGTAGCTAAAATTGGGTTAGTATACCAAAAGGAAATCTTTACAAATTGGCGTCACAAGAAACGAAAATAAATCAATGTTCCTAACATCGAGTGTTGGTAATTGAAGCCCAAAATGGCAATTATAAGTTGACATTGACATTGGCTTATCACACACAGGACACACTAGAGGGAGGGGAGTGATAAGAAGAGAGAGAGAAAGAGAGAGAGAAAGAGAGAGAGAGCCTGTCACTTTCGTCCTTATCCTTGTCCTTGTGCGTTCATTATACAATCCGAGGCACACGCGCTCAGCCCCGCTGTTGTTGTTGCCTGTGTGTGTAGTTGTCAACGCATGCACATTTCATTGCCATTGCAGTCCACACAATCCACACACACACACACACACACAGGCCACAGCACGGCCCTGACCATGAACAAGAACTTGTCAATTTCAACAACAGCAGAAACAATATACTTGGAAAAATCAGGGTTCTAAGTTGAGTATGAAAATCATATTTTAATCAACATTTTTTTTAAGCCATTAACAAAAGCCAAATAGAAAGAAGAATTTTAGAAATAGGTAATTAGGAGCCTGTACTTTTGAGTAATAATTATTACATTAAATTTCGCTCTTTAAAAGAAAACAATGGCCACACTGCGTATAAGTAATAAACACTTTTACTAAAATAAGCATTAAAATCGTATATTAAAATGTTAATGTTAAATGAAAATACTTCTAATTAATAGATAATAATAAATAAATTGAAAGAAAAAACGACTTTCTGAGGGAATTCTAAAAATAAGTTGCGACAACAGTGCGTATGAGTGATAATTTTAAGTCTAGACGTTGATATTTCCGTATTTTTTGATTGCATACCTTCAAAAAATTCCAAAAATATTGGTATAACCTTCTGTTTTCATGTAAATTCTTAAAGAAAATACAATATATTAAAGTAAAGACACCACTGCGTATGAGTAATAAACTTTAACTATTATTATAAGCTTAAATCAAGAAACTGCAATTGTTTTAATAATAAAAATTGATAAAAAAATAAATAAAAAATGGCGTATTATTCACTTTTTTCCGTGCAAACTATTATAAAGCTAAAAAGGACGTTGCGAGAGCGAATGAGAACGAGGAAAAAGCAGCAGCAGGGCCCTTTCTTTTTTTGTTACGTGAGTGCGAGTAGCAAACGTAATTTAATTTTGTGTTATGAACATATTTTGCCTTTGCTTTTGCCCCTCCCCTCCTTCCACTCCCCCATCACTTTGAAAAGTCTCCGATTCCTGGAAAGTTTATTAACGCGAAATTGCATTAGGCAAGGGAAAACTTTTTGGTGTCACTTGGTCGAGTTCATTAATGATGCAATTGGAGTTCAACACACTTACGAATGGCAGATAACTCTTGAAACCAACAATAATCGTCCCTTGATAACGAAAGGAAATAGGGATAAATGGAGGGGCAGTGCATCCGTACCCTTGTGAATCAGCAATTAAGTGCTTTTAATGGGGTTTGATTGGCCGCTCGTGGATAAAAAAGGGAAAATTCCGTTAATAAGTGATTTAGAATGATTATAATGGCAGAAAATTACACTTAAGACGCTGAGGATATTGCAGATAATTGGCAAATGTTATTGGTATTGGACAATGGGGAATCGGAAGAAGGGTGCAGCGTGAATATCGATGGGTTTAGTCATGCAACAAAGGGATTTGTAGTAGAATTCAGAGCAAGATTGCTTTTAAAATAAGTGAAAAGTCAACTAAAGTATTGCAGTTTTTTTTAAACAAATTACTTGATAATAATAATCATAATATCTTGTAAAATAGCATCAATTTGTTATACATTTTTTACAACTAATATCAATTGAGGCCATTTATATTGCATTTCATATTCACAGAAAATCGCCACGTGTATAAAACTATAAACAAATAAATCTGTTCCTATTCAGACCTGTACAAATAACGCATTATTCCTGGGAAAAACTCGTGTTGTTGTAATTAAATACGAGCTAATTGTCTTGAATTTCCTGGTTGTATGCTTTTCGCTGTATGGGTCAATGACACGTACTAGGGGCGATCCATGTTGTTTATAAGAAATAACCAATCAAACTTTTGCCTGACACACTAACCCATATATATGTATATATATAGTATGGTCGTAGGAAAGCCAAGAAAACTATTTTGCACTTGAATATTTATGAGACCCGAGGCGGCGGCGGCGATGGGGTAGAAATGTCAAGTGCTTTGGCCCTGACCTGACCTCCGATACAACGTCGGGTGCCCACGCTATAACCCCATAGAGCCCAGCCCCCTAACTCTGCCGGCAAAGCAACAATGTAGAATGCCATCAAAAATGCTCGGCCAACGGGGCGGAGTGGCTTTATTTTTCCCATACTTTCCCCCTCATCCCCTTAGGAAAACCCCCCATATTTGTGCTCTCTCTCTCTCTCTTTCACTCTCGGAAGTGTGTAAGAAAATTTCATTGCCATCGCATTCACGTTCAATGTCAGGTTCATGCGCATCGCCTCCAAATGCAAGGCAAAGGTTATGCAGCCGCAACAGCAGCAGCAGCAGCAGCTGCAAGGGCACCAGGGGGGGAGGGTTTCAAATTGGGTGGCCAATGGGGCTAAATTTGTGGGGTGGCCCAATGGCCATTGGGTGGTGTGCCAGTGCCGCCCGCCACATTCGGCGGTTGTAAGGTCACTGTCAAGTGGCAATGGCATGTCCAAGGATGAGCGGGCGTCGACGGCAACGAACAATTTTAAGTGGCAACGTGTGCGGATACTTTCGCTATTTGTTTTGGGCTTAATAAGGTCCTGGACTGGCAGGATATGGGCGCTGAGAGGAAAGTCAATCAATAGGGTCTGCTGATATTGTTTCTAATGCTAAGTTGCGTGTATTTAGCTTGGCTTAATTTGTAACTAGTTAATATTTTATGAATTTGGTTTAATTTAATTATATTTTAATGACCATTTAAGGGCTTACAGGGGTCTTTTGAGTGCAAAAATTCAACATTTTTGAGATATTTTTTCTTTGTTCAGTTATGACTTACATTTTTCGTGTAAAGTAGATTTAAAAGAGTGGAGTGTGAACTT
>JAEIIU010044148.1:9012-38647 GCA_018874675.1 Drosophila baimaii
TGTAGGCCTTGGCAGGGGCAGCCGGGGGTGGAATGTAAGTGTTCTTGGGTGCCGGCGGCGGTGGTGGTGGCGGAGGTGGGATGTAGGTGTTCTTAGGCGCCACAGGCTGGGGGTAATCGTAGCCACCGGCTCCCAGCTCGGAGACATCAGCGTAGGCGCAGGCCAAGAAGGCGACGGCGATGATCAGGAATTTCTGGGGGAATAATATACATTATTACAGGTTGGTTCGTAATATTTGTGCTTAAATATATCCTTGTAGACGATTTTAGAATTTATTCTGGTTCAAAAGGGCTAGAGTCCTTCTTAAACACCATTAGTATTGGTAATAACTGAAAGGCTTGAGGAACCGAACTTCCTTTTTTATTTTATCATTATTTTTTTTATATATTTAAATTCCTTCGACTGAGTATATCCTTGTACCCACCATCTTGAGAAGATTGGCTTGTTGCTGCTTGGATCACAAGTTGATTTGTGCTGCTGAACTCGAAGTGTGCCTTCGGTTTTTATAGCTCATTGTTTTTCGGTGCTGCGGGTCAACCGCAGCTAAATTAATTGCATGATGAACCCATGATACATGGGGGTCTTAGCCTCAGTCAAAAAGTCGGAAGATAGCCGCCGAGCAGAGCCAAAGAAACCGAAGCACACACACCATACACACCATGCACACACTATACACACCGTCAACGAGCCTCCAATGCCAAGGCAGTTTGACGGGTTTTTAGTTTCGTTTTTTCTTAGTTTTTAGTTTCCATATTTCCATGCTGAGCTGTATTATCTCTGCTTTGACTTGAGTTGACTTTTTGTTTCAATCTTCAAAAGCTTTTTTTTGTTTAATTAGATCAAACATCAAACCTTTTGTTGGCTGAATAATGGTTTTATTTTGTTTTCATTTCGCGCATTTGATGAATGTTCGTGGGTCACACGCTCCATCGGGTCGATGGTTTTGTCTCTTCTTAAGTATTTTATTTTAATTTTTTTTTGGCTTTTTGCTTTGAGAGGTTTCTTGGGCAAATTATTAGCAGCAGACCGCCGGGCCGGGCCAGGCCGGGCCTATGGCGTCGTTTCAAGTTTATGCCAAAATTAATTTCAATTTGCTTAGATTATGCTGATCTTGACAATGTCTGGCGGTGGCGGTGGCGGTGTCTCATGTTGCTCTTTGGGCTCTTTGTTGTCAGAGCTTAATTAATTACTCGCGTCCGGACTGGTGGCTTTTGCCTTTTTTTTTTAACACACAACACCACCTGGCTTATTAAACAGTTTATTTTTGGGTTTTAGCATCTGGCTGAGAGGCGGGGAATGTGCTGATTTCTGGGAGAGATTAAAGGAGAAGATATTCTGTAGGTTGTGTTCTTATGACCTGTTAAGTATTTAATTTGATATTAAGGTTAGTTTTCTTTCGGGATTTTGATTGTGCATAAAGCCCCGAAATAAATGGTAATATATTAAGGGATATATTACCTTAAGTGGCTTTAAAAAATGTAGACAAGGAACCTTTTGACAACATATAAAATATTATGTAACAGCTTATCAGACATTATTTATTTATGGTTAAAGAATACCTAATTTTTTTGTTTAATTGTAAATTTGTTAAGGTTGTTAGTAGTGATTATAGATTGTTATTAATCAGTAAATCACACCTGTGTCCTTAAATGTCTGACTTAAATCTGATTATCCTAAATGGCTATCTTCCTAACACCTGAAATACCTTTAACCTCTTCCCCTAAAATATATACACTCCTTTTTTTAAGTAATAAATTCTCTTTTCGTTTTATTTTCTGAACATCTCGCTATCCTCACGATCCCATCCAAAGGGATCCCTGAAGGAGTTGCTCTCTAGTAACGGCGACGGATCACACGACGACGCACAGTCTTGTAGCGGTAGCCATCGGCGGCCACGGGCTCAATCTCCTCCAGAACGGGCTGGGGAGCCAGGACGGGCACGGGAGCGGGAGCGGGGGCAACCTTGACGGGAGCGGGAATGGCAACGGGAGCGGGGGCAGGGATGCTCACGGGTGCGGGGGGAATGTAGGTGTTGACGGGAGCAGGAGCCACCTTCACGGGGGCGGGGATGGCAACTGGAGCTGGGGCCGGGGCGGGAACCTCAACGTGCACGGGTGCGGGTGGGATGTAGGTGTTCACTGGAGCAGGAGCGGGAGCCACCTTCACGGGAGCGGGGATGGCAACTGGAGCTGGTGCTGGGGCTGGCAGAGGAACCTCAACCTGGATGGGGGCTGGTGCAGGTGCTGGGGGAATGTAGGTGTTGACGGGCACGGGTGCGGGGGCCACCTTCACGGGCAGGGGAGCTGGGGCCGGGGCCGGAGCGTAGTTGTAGCCCGACAGATGGGAGACATCGGCGTGGGCAACGGCCAGGAGGGCGACGGCGACAACCAGGAATTTCTGTAAATTTTAAAGGGAATGCTTATTATATTTTCTGATCCAAAAACCCTTTGAGGAAGAGTTGTCTTCGTATACTAACCATTTTGGATATGTTACTTGGAACGTTGGCGTTTCTAGTATGTCTTGGACAGATCACTCGGGTTGTATTTATACCAAAATCTGGGCGCGGTGCAGAGGCAAAAGATAAACATTAGACCGAGTGAAGAAGTGCGGATATCAGGGTCTCTTAATATGCCAGAAACCAGAATTTTACGAGCCCCGCCAATGGTCAACTGATGTGCCCTACACAGTCTGCGAGGGGGTTTTCGATGGCAGAGAAGGTCTTGAAGAGATTATGTTTACCTGCTGGTTATATTCGGTTAGTATTTGTGGTTCTGTTTAATCTACAACTTGGTAAGACATTAGGAAAGCTTGGGTTGACAATTTTTTAACCTCAAGTTAAGTTATGTTATAAGGCTACATTTCTTTCCATATAGTTTTACCTTCTGGATATAGATTTGGTAAGTATTTTTAGTTATAATATGTATATAACTTTGCAATATCTTAAAAATGTTATTTTTACCTGTGCCTTAACCTCAGGTTAAATTTTAAGTTTATATAATATTAGTTTTTATATATAGTTTCACCTTTTGAATATATATTCGCTAAGAATACTTAGTTGTACTATCTCTCTTACTTTGACATCCCTTACAAATGTTATTTTAGAGACTTTTTTAACTTCAGGTTAAATTTTACTGTTATATATTTTTGTATTATTTATATATGTGTACTTCCTGGTTACACTCTTGAAGTATTCATAGTTTTATCATCTCTTTAGATTTATAACTCTTTTAAGAAGATTATTTACACACTTTCCTAACCTCAGGTTAAGTTATAAGGCTCCATTACATTAGCTTATCAAAAATATTTGTACCTTCTGGTTAAATTCACTCATAAATTATATTTTTATGATCTTTTTTAATCAGTAATTTTGAAAAATATTATTAAGGCATTTTCTTAACCCCATGTTAATTTTTAAGGCTACATTCAGCAATGCCTGATAGTCATTCTTTAGCTCATTTCTCTATAATTATGTATACCTTGTAAAAATAAATAAATATGGCTACGTTTCTCTAGTTATTAATTTCTAAATAAGTTACACATATAATACATTTTGCCCACTTTAAGTAAATAAATAAATGAAGTCTGCATTTAAAGCCAGCTTAGAAAATCATCATGTTACTTAACCTGAGGTAGTAATTTGGATAATTTACGAAATGGAAGTTTCCCAAACTGAAAAGATTGCTTTAAAAGATCGAATACCATCTTAAAGTTATAAGATGCAGCGCCTCTCAAGATCCACCTAGCTGAACCCGCTGATCTCCACTCGTACTTGCTTGTTTTTGCCATTGTCTTAATTTAAATATCATTTGCATAAAAACATTTATGCCTTAGTGTATCAAATTGAACTACCATACCTAAAGCCGCTCGAAAACTGGAAACCAAGTCTATGTCTGGCTTTTGCTTTTGGCACACAACATCGGCCTACACGGGCCACATAGGCTTTTTGGTCTGCAGTCGTCGGCGGTCATTAATCCTCTTGATTGGCTATGATAAGGCGGCCAAAATCGAGAGCCTATTGCTTAATTATACGCAGATGGGGAACCAGTGGGCCAGTATTTAGAATCAAAAGGCGAGGGACGGGTCGCAGGCGATCGGGTCAAAAGTTGAACATGACGCCAGCTAGACCGACGCCATGTGTCACTGCCAAAGCGGAAAACAAATTAGCCAGACGAGGAGGAAGTACATACACAGTCCCCGACTCCACTCCACGCCGGCTGAAGGACACAGCCGCTTGAATCCGCGGCACTCTCTCCTTTTTTAATTACACAAATTGCTAATGAACAATTTTTCCGGTCGGTGCCAAAAAGTCCGTGGAGACTTGTCGACGCCACTGTGATTTAATTTCCATTGAATTTGTTTTCCCCCCAAAATAAAAAAACACTCGCGCACATGCACACGAGACGAGGGGACTCGTCGGAGTTGTCAAAAAGCTATGCAAACAAGCACTTAACCCCCTTTTATTTTGACAATTCCATTATTTTCGCAGCGCCAATAAAGCGAAACTGCAAATGTATTTCGAGCAAATACACAAACACGCTCTAACGCTGCACCGCCAGCCGTCATGCTGGTCATGGAACGCTGCGTATACGTAATTTAGTTGTTTGCCTGTTAATAGTTGACATGCATTGCATGGTGGCGTCATTCGAGGGCAAAAAAAAAAACCAAGAGAAATATATAGTTCGTTCCCCTTGAAGGGCTTGGAAAAAGAAAAGCGTAGAGGGAACCAGAAATAATGGTATTGGAAAATGCCACAAGCCAAATAAATATTTTTACCCTATTCCTGATTTTAATGGGTTTTTTGGTCACAGGATCAATGTTGGTTCAGCAAATCGTTTACAGCCTCTGGAAATTTAGTTTAATTTAATATTTAAATGGAATATGTATTATTTTAGTTAAATCTAAGTAAGTAATGTAATGTCTGCTCCTTAAAATCGAATTTATAACACGCTTAAATTATTTTTAAAGAGTTCACCGAACCCTAGCAAGATAAACAACAGCTTGAACCTGCGTCTGCCTTTAGTCTAGTGAATTATATATCTTTTTTTGTGGTATATATTTATTCACGATCTTAGCACAGAGATAGCCAGATCCATTTCGCATACATTTTGAAACAAGATTTGCATAAATATTTTGCATTATCGTTGCAAAAAAAAAAATGTGATTTAATAAATATTCAAAATGAAACAGCCGCCACACAGCCGTTGACTTGGTCAACTGCGAAGTGGAAGTGACAAACTCTCACCAATCGATTTTCGACATTTTTCCCCAGCTCATAAATTCATTCGACGCCTCCGTATATATCCCTACAAATGTGCAAGGGGATGTATATATATATACTATATATATGTGTGTATATATAGCTTGGCCAGATAAATCAACGGGCGACAAATTAATGCTGCAAATGAAGTGCAACTGCTGGCATCGAACGCCAGCGAGAGGAATCGAGGACCCACCTGTCCAGGATAACGATTATTTTCGCGCCTCTTGTTCGTCCCAGCTCCACACCCCCCTTCTACCGATGTCGCCCCAATATGCAGTAACAGTAAAAATAAATGAAGGCAGTCAACGTTTGCATATTTCAGTGGCTGCCGCTGCCGCTGCCGCTGCTGTTGCCCTTCCCTTGCCGCGCGGACTTCCGCCTTTTACTGTTTTGTTTCCCGCTTTCAGGCCCCCCTCCCCACTGCTGCTGATATAATTACGTTGATACTGTCAATTTCGCAACGATCCATGTCCCATATCCATGTGCACTCCACTCCGCACGTTCGATTCCGCAGTGTCGCTTTAAAGCCGTAAGCCGTAAGCCAGCCGTCGTCCTGCCGCGACTGGCATACCAGGGGAGGCGACAGGCACCAGGCCGGGGATTCGTGGTTCGAGGGACCCATCAATTTTTACGCCCGATTTATTGAGTAAGCCTGGGGTTAAGGGGTATCCTTTTTTGGAGGTGTTACGTGCTAGGGTTTATCTGAAAATTAAACATTATCTTGTTAAAATTGTATTTCTATTCTTTTCTCATTTATAATAAGATATAATGGTTTATTTGTAAAGAAAATGTATTAATATATGCACTAATTGAGTCATTAATTTTTATAGGATAGAAAATATTTAACTATATTTATTTTTCCATTATAAAATTATAGTTATTAACATACATATTTATTAAATAAATAATAAAGTGGTGCATAATTGTTTCATAAATAATATTTGTGAAAAGAACAAACTTCCTTTTGTTTCCATTTTAAATTCCAAAGGATTATCATCTTAAAAGTATTTGTTGCCATAATACAGAGGGTATTAGCTCTTCGACTACCATTTCCCGGGCTGGTCATCCTGTTGTTGATGGCGATATTTCCTCTGTTTTTTTTCAGCAACAGCAGCAGCCACACAATTTTCACTTTTTCGCTGGCGCATTTTCTTTTGCATACTTTTAGGCCGGCTGCCTCGTGATTATTTTGTAATCCGCAGCGCCTAAAGCATTGATTACACATTTCAGACCATCTGCCGGACAGGTGGAATTGGGGGGGGGGGCATCCTGGGTGGTTTTTTGGGCGGCGCAAATGCCTTTCGGGTGCCCTGCGCTTCGAAGCCATAATGCGTGTTAATCAGGCATCATTAACTGCTAATTAAGTGCGGTTGGAAATGCAACCAACTGTCAATTGTTGGGCGACCGTCGTACCAGCTTGTTTTTTATTTAATCGCCAGCTCTTCTGCCCGGACGGAGCCGGAGTGCAATGAGCCTGAAAATTACCCAAAATGCAGTCCAGTTTGAATTGTCACCGGGCGAGTTTCAACTAATCGCTGGCGGGGATTTGCAGAACGATTATTGGGGATATTGGAGTGAGGTAATAGTGTGATTAGAAGGGGAATTTAACAGTGAGGTTACTATAAATATGTGTATAAATTAATTAATAGTACAAATATTTTATTTTTCGCATAATTCAACTGAATAATTTGGCATAAATATGAATAAGCAAGAATATTTTATTTTTGGAGTAATTTAGCCTTTTAATTTGTCATAAATATAGATTAACCTTAAGATGAAAATAAGAAAACTTCATAAAAAAAATGTTTAATCATGCTAGGAAGTTAGTTTTATGTTCTAATAAAATAAAAGAGTTAAAAAAGCATACAAATAATATTAGTCTACATATTACAACAAGATTTTAAATATTTTAATTATTTTTACATTTGTTTATTATCATTTATTTTTAACCTTTCTGTTTAAAGCATTTGTTTAGGCAAATTTAAAGAATATAGAACTTATAATAATAATAGTTAACTTTTAAATAACGTATAAAAAATATTTCTAAAAATAAAATTAATCTTTGGATAGCTTTAAAAAAAATATAACTGATAATAACATTGAAAAATATACATTTTTTTGGCCCTACTCATATTTTTTAAGTTCAAAATAATGCCCATTTTTATAAATCTGCAGAAAATAGTTTGTTTAATATAAGAAATTGATTAAAGGAATATAAAACACATAATAAAAAAATAGTGAACTTTAAAATAACGTATTAATATTATTCATAAAAGTAGCATAAACTAATGATATTTTTGAAATAATTCTTGTTTTGTAACTTGCTCAGATTTTATAAATAAAAATGTCTTTGTTATATAGCTTAGCTTAAACATAAGGATATAAAAGTAGCTTTTACCCACTGTCCCCTATAAGGGAAACCCTTTAATTTCGGAAAATATTCCCATGTATTAAAAGCTCTTTTAAAAATACAAACAAAAATGCAGAAATTAATTTACTCACCGCACAAAACTAATCACTGCTGATGGGAATGCGGTCTGCCCCGAATCGTCCCTAAATTGTAATTGCCTGTCAAATAATTTTAGGACTCCTTTCACACCACACACAGCTATCGCATCCCTTCGGCCAGGATGCTCTAGGATCAAAGCAAAAATGCGTTTTAATTCATTTAATTGAGCTGCCAATATTTGACCAGAATGCAATTAACGAAATAAGCCGGGACAATCAATCCGTTGCGGTTGGTCCCCCAGGAGGCGAGGAGGGGATGCAGTGGAAAAAAAATGATTTTGTTTTAATTACGCAATTAATTTTAGTAGCTAGCCTGTTTGCTGTTTTTTTTGGGTGCTTTTTAATTAGTATGCACAGTGGCAAGTGTAATATGTGGCTCTGCGGTTCTTCCGGAATTCCAGACACACAAAGTTCGGCGGGGCGACTCCGGGTCTAAGTCTGCCACGGCCAGACATTTCCCTAATCAAATTGCAGACATTTGTCGTTGCATTTTCTTGTTAATTTTCTGCAGCGTCTATCGTCTGTCGATGTCCTTGCTTCGTCCTGGCACTTGTTAGCAGCCACAAGTGGTCAGTGGTCGTCTGATGAGGCCAATCCACTCGGCTCCATCTCTCTTTTTTCTTTTTTTTTTTTTTAGCTGAAGCGCCCAGCTTCATCGATTTCGTGAGGGTTGCACAGGGAGAAAATATTTTAAAGAATAACCCCAAAAGTTGATTAGGATTTTGGGGGAATTTCTTTGTATTTTTTTTCTTGTTAAATTAAGCAGGAAATTTAAGTCTGACAAGGTTGAAACTTTAAAGAGGAGTAATATATATTTCTTAGGAGAATATTAAATAATGGTTACCAAATTAATCTTTAATAACTTCTTACCAAATCTTAATTAAACAACTTCCTATGGTAATTTTTAAAACTATCTTTGGGTAATTTATTGGAACTTTGCCTCCTTTAGAATATTTTTAATTTTTCTCCAACTTTCTTTAGTTTTTCACACTTGCATATGTTATTTTCAAGAGCAGTTTTCCCATTTCTTAGCACATTAGTTGTCCCAAATCAATTTCCCATTTTCTGAGTGCAATGGAAAACTTTTGAATCTAACGAGAAAAAATTTCCACATCATCAAAGCTCATTCCAGGCCATAAATTTCGTGATAAATGTGGAGTGGCGGCGGCGGCGACTGTGGACTGTGGACCTGTGCAAGGAGGAGCACGAATCCTTGGGGAGTGTTCCGCAACTTGCTTGCAACTCCTTATTATCCCGGCCCGGCCCCGCCCCTATGCCCATGCCAGCGCTATCTGTCCGATGGCAAGTTGATTTCCTTGGGTTTTCATAAATTTCCCACTCAAATGGCCGTAGAAAACTTAGAGTTTTCCACCTCCATCCCCCTGGTTGCTCCTCTCATGCAGTGGCTCATGTGATTTGCTATGATTGGAAAACAATTTGAAGACTTCTCTCTTTTTGTTTAACAAACTCTGGGAGCGGTATTTTTTGTTTTATTGAAATCCCCCGAGGGGATTCGTTAGGAAACAGTTTTCGTTAGGCTTTGGTGGGCTTAGAAGCGGTGACGGTAGACGCGACGACGCACGGTCTTGTAGCGGTAGCCATCGTTGGACACGGGCTCGATCTCCTCCAGAACCTGGTGGTTGGAAGGCTGGTAGACGGGAGCGGGTGCGGGTGCGGGCTGGTAAACCGGAGCTGGAGCTGGGATGCTGATGGGAGCTGGGGCCGGGATGCTGATGGGAGCTGGGGCCGGGTGGTAGACTGGAGCTGGTGCCGGGGCTGGGTGGTAGACCGGAGCCGGGGCTGGGATGCTGATGGGTGCTGGGGGCACATAGCTCCTCACTGGAGCGGGAGCAGGGATGGCAACTGGAGCCGGAGCAGGGATCACCACAGGGGCTGGGGCAGGAGCTGGGTGGAAGACGGGAGCGGGAGCTGGGATGCTCACGGGAACGGGAGCAGGAGCTTCCTGGTAGACCGGAGCGGGAGCTGGGTGGTAGACCGGAGCTGGAGCCGGAGCTGGAGCTGGGGCTGGGTGGTAGACGGGAGCTGGTGCGGGTGCAGGGGGAATGTAGGTGTTCACGGGAGCTGGGGCGGGGATCACCACTGGCTCAGGGGCGGGGATCACAACTGGAGCGGGAGCGGGGGCAGGGATCACAACGGGAGCGGGTGCCGGAGCTGGGTGGTAGACCGGAGCCGGGGCAGGGATGCTGATGGGTGCAGGGGGCACATAGCTCCTCACTGGGGCGGGGGCTGGGATGCTGATGGGAGCAGGAGCTGGGTGGTAGACCGGAGCTGGTGCCGGGATGCTGATGGGAGCGGGAGCTGGGGCAGGAGCTGGGTGGTAGACCGGAGCTGGGGCAGGAGCTGGGTGGTAGACCGGAGCTGGAGCCGGGGCCTGGATGCTGATGGGGGCTGGCTGGTAAACCGGAGCCGGTGCCGGGGGCGCGTAGTCGTAACCCAAGTGGGAGACATCGCCATAGGCGCAGGCCAGGACGGCAAAGGCAACAACCAGGAATTTCTACAACAAAAAACAAAAAACAGAAAGCGAATAAGTCATGTAATCCTTGAGCCTACTCCGAGGAGCGATGGAAGGGATCCGATCCTCACCATGATGACAGCTACGATCTGTTACTCCACGAGCGTTTGAGTCGCTTCTGTCGGATGTGATTGAGGCGCTAACTATTTATACCAAGCGATCAAGAGACCGAGCCCAAAAATTCTGCAGGCCGCAAAAACTTGAACTTAGGTGAAGATCATCGTCGTCGTCGTCGGCGGCGACAGCGACAGCTCATCTGAATATTCAGCGTGAGATGAGGTTTATGTTTTTGGTTTTTTTAGCAGGTTTCTGCTGCTCCGCCGAGGGTCGTCAGAATGAAGTGGCACTCTGGCTGTGCATCCGAACTTAATCCGTTTATTGGAATTAAGGAGCGAACATCATGGACCCGCTGATGGATGGATGGATGGACGGAGGGGCGGCGGATGGGTTGGGTGCTGGGTGAGCAACACCCAAAGTGACTTTCAGACGACATTAATCTGCGATAGTGACTGCTAACGGCATATTTTATGGGCGTTTGCAGATTTTATTTGGCAGCTGGGTTAATAGATTATTTTTTTTGTTTTTGTATTTTTCGGCGCATGCGTCAGGTGTAGCCGGAAATTTGCAATAATGGCCTGCAGAAACTGAAACTGGTTGGATGGTTCTCATTTTACGACTAGTTTTGCCAAAGGTTAGAAGCCATTGTTCTAGATTAAAAGAATCCAAAGATAAATTCAAGACTGCAGACCTCTTAATGGATTCTATTGTCCCAGCGAGGCGCCCACTAAAAACATATATACATACATATATAGAGATTATGCTAAACCCATTTACGAGAAACAAACAGCTCATAATTTCGTTATCTAACGAACCCTTGGTGGCCAATTAATTGCCACAAAAACCAGTCGATGGCGATTATGGCCATAAAAATAGGTCTGGCTGACGTCTGAGCCTAAAAAATCGGTTCAACCAAGGTCCCTCACTATTTATGGCATAACGTTTTTCAGCGGTTGAATCTTCGGAGAAAAATAAAAAGAAAAGATACAAAAAATGCTTCAAAAAGTACATAATTATACGATCCACACCTAAGATAATTGCTTGGACCATCATCGTACAATATCGCTGATAATTACGACCGCTTCATCGCGCTTTGGCGGCATACAAAAATTATTTCCTCATCATCTCGATGTGTGTGTCTTTGTGTGTGCCTCCGTTATATATATATATATGTACCTACCCTCCCTGCACAGAAATTAAATTGCAACTAGATAATAATTTAATTTGCACACACAGGTCAAAAAATCCATATACTATACTGTCATCTTTTGTTGGTTTTTTCAAGACTTGGACCGGGGAGCCGAGAGCTTCTGGCAGTGCAAACACGTTAATCACAGTATTCATGGCCCGCGCACCAAGTCAAACATAACATAGTCTTTAAACATAAAAAAACGTGTTGTTAATTTTTGAGAGTTTAGTTTTAACTACCAGGCATCGGGGCATCGAGAAATCTTTTCTGCATTTGTTTATATTTCACGTATGTAAATGCCGATCGCGTTGGACATGCGAAGATACGGCTTGGCTTTTGTCTAGCATTTGCATGGCAAATGGCTTCCGTTATTGTTTTTTTTTTTTTACTTGGCCCGCTTTTATGCGAGTGTATATCAGGCAGATGGCACTATAGGCGAATCCCAATTAAACCATTGTTTATTCACTCAGGCCCAGAGGCGGACGCGGCTCTGCCCATCGAGGCGATCATAACTGGTTTGCTTATCGATGGAGACTGCGGCACATGTGACACGCACATTTTTCACATCTTCCTGGCCTTGACTTTGGCTGGACCATTTTCTGGCATATGTAAGCCATTATTGCAGGGGGGGATTTTTCAATCTCTGTTTTCCCGCAATTAAGATGGGCTTGTTAAGTAGCCGTGTAAAGGTCGTCATATGATTTATTAATTAAATTTACATAACCAGCGGCAGTGTGTTAATAAGATCCATCGAGTTCTGGCCCATAAACAACCTTTGGCTGTCGGAAGAGAAAATTTCCAAAAATAAAAGGGTGATCTTTTTCCGTTTGCTGCCATGATAAATGGTGGGCATCGTCTGGGGGTTTTCGTTTGGAGTTGGAATAAAATTTGAATGATATTAAATCTATTTGCTCCCACAATTCTATGGGCCTAATATAACCGGTTGTGGGCTAATTTTGCTTTTGGGCAAATATAATACACAGCTCTTGAATCCATAATGTTGTGATTAAATATGCTGATACGTCATTAGCCATCCATAATACATTAATTAGAAGATGATAATGTAGTTGCCAGCATGCATATGTATGTGAAAAAACCCCTTATTGATTTTAGATAAATATTTAGTTACTTAATTTGATGCGGTTTTAGAATGTTGAAATATGGAAGTCAACATAAATTGCTTAAAAAATATAAACATATTTACCAGGAGTAAGCAAATATAATATTATAAATATCTTATTAAATATTTTTCAAGTAATCATAATTTTAGACACCTTTTCTTGATATATTAATTTTTTTTTTGGAACACCAAATAATATATTTATTTCCTTGAACACAAGTAGACCTCTTTGAATCTCAGAATAAAATATTTATTTCCTTGTAACCAACAAATAGATCCTAAAACCACAAACCTTTTAGCCTGCCCTCGCTGGTGGGTGGAGTCAACTAGTTTGCCGGCAAACTAGTTATCATATATCTTTCATTTTGACCAGCAAACATACACAGTAAACAAAGATGATAAACTTCACTAACCACTAGTCGTCACATTTAGTCGAGAGTGTTCTCTCCCTCTTATTTTTATATAGTGGCATATTAATTTGGGTCTGCTTTAACAGAAAAATAAAAAAAAATAGGAAGAAAAACGTGGAAAGAGGGTTTTTTTTGTTGGTGGGTGAAAAGAAAAATAAAAGGACGAGTCAAGTTACGAGCAATGCACAAAAGGCAACAACGGAAATGAAATCACGTACCAGGGGCGTTGTCATTCACAATGAGTGTGTGCCTTAGTGTTCAGTTGTTGTTGTTCGCCTTGTTGTTGTTGTTGTTGAAGTTGTTGGTGTTGTTGTTGTTGTTGTTGTTGTTGTTGTTGTTGTTGTTGTTGTTGTTGTTGTTGTTGAAGTTCTGCTCGTTGTTGTTCAAGTTGTCAGCAGTCGCGGCGACGACAGAAGCTGCCATGTAAATATATATGAGTACACAGCGAAAAAATTATATATTTAGGGTTTGAAAACAATTTAAATAAAGGCTAAAAGTATGCTACAATAAAGAAAATTATGTTAAACAAATTAAATTAATAAGAATACAAGCCAATTAATAAAAATAACCTTTATTTTATGTGTATTCCTATAATATATATTATTTAAGTCAACATTACATTCAAGTTTTGTTTAGAGTTAAAAAAGCATCCGTTAGGCCGCCCAAAAGTAGGCTACGATTATTTTTCTTTGTTATATGTAATAAATTAAATTAAATAAAAGATCTTTACATTATTTTCTCTCTCTGTAAGTGTTTGTGCACGAGTATTTGTGTGAACGTCTAATGTCCAATTTCAATTTGGACTGGCTGGCTGACAGAACTTGTCGCCGTCCACCGCAAATGGCAAACAATGTAGAAGGTGTCCTCCAACCCCAAAACACCCCAGCCCCAACCCCACTATTTCACATATCCACAGAGAGACAGAGATGGGAGGCAGTAAGAGCGGCGACAGAGAGGTGAAGTTGCCAGCTAAGTTTATTTACTTTTAACACGAAATAATAAAGTTTACAAAAAGGAAACGTGCGCTGTGCGCTGTGCTGCACTTCTTAGCGCTCTACCTTTATGCTCGTGCTCACCGTGCGAGGTGGTGACTGTACCTCGCGTTTGACAAAGGCCATTCTTACGAATTTAAGCGCACAAAGCGAATTTTTAACGGATTTTTAAGGGAGAGAGAGAGAGAGAGTGTGTGAGAGAGTGACTAGGGAATTAAAGATAATTTTTTAACTACTTACAAAATATATTAAAAATATTGCCTAATACTAAGATAACTTGTGGTTAGAGCAGTAAAGAAGATTTGAAGATTTTTAAAAGTTAAAAGTTGTGTCTTTATAAAAAAAAGGAATTTAAAACTGAATATTACATTTAAATTTAATGTACACCTCTTACAGCGAGCTGAAATATTTAATAATTCCTCAGTAAGGATCTTAACTTTAAAAAGAAATCGCCGGCTTACCCAGAGTTAAGCCACTTCCTGTTAATACCGCCCTTCCCTCTGTAAATCATCCTTCTAAAAATTATCCTTCCTTGACCCCTGCCAAAGAAAACTGGAACATTTTAACCAGCGCATTGCAGTGAAGAAAACTTTGTGCCCAAGAGAGTAAAGAGAGGTAGAAAGGGGGCAAAAAAAGGTAGAAAAATTAGCGACATTCTGTGTGACGTGACTTGACTGCATTACGTAGCCGCCCCGTTTACCTTGTCCTGCCAGATGCCTTTGACAAGGCAGTGGCGGGGGGACACTCCGCCGGCCTAACGACACAACTAAATTATTTAAAAACTCTCTAAGAGCAAAGAGGCTTTGTGCAATTAAATGCGTTCTCAACGCGCCACGCACACATGTGACACACGTTCTCGAGTCCTGAGTCCGCAGTCCAACCTCCGGAGCAGCATCGCATCCCTCCTCCGTAATGATAATAATTACGCCGCAGCTCCGGACACATGTGCCGGGTTACTGGATGGGATCGCATGGAATGCCCGGTGCCTGGCTTGCGTGTGCGGCTAATTACAATAAATTTGGCCAATTATTGTCTGGCATTGTTTTGGTCCCCGTCGGCTGTAAACTTTAAGTAGCTCTCGAAGCCCCGGACCAAGTTTCGGCGCCATCGATACCATATACCTTGGAATGGGTATCCGTTTCGGCTGCTGGCTGCGTCTGTATCGAAGGAGCACCTCGTCTGGCTAATTGTCTTCGAAATTATGATAAGAAGAAACTTTGCCAGCTCGGCGAGTGGCAGTGCAGTCACTTAGGAGGGTCAGTCGGGTCAGTTAAGACGCATATGAAGAAGATGATGATGATGATGATGATGTCGGCGGTGGCACCACAATTGGAATGGGTAAGTGAGTGCGAAAAGGTTATTATTGAATTCGGCAGACCCCAAGGCATTTATGCTAAAAGAGGTTGGGCTTTGATATGAACGGAAGAGGGAAGTGTTAAGGGATTAGGGTTGAGCTTGGGGGGATTATGGCTTATAAGTTGATGTCAACAAGGAATTCTAGGCATTAGATTCACTTAACAGTATGAGGGAGTATTATCCTAGGGTTATTAAGGGTTTAAAATAAGTTTAAATATGTTTTTATTTAAATATTATCATGAGATTGTATAGAGATTATATTTAATAATAAGAAGAGATTATAAATCATTTGAAAATGTAACTAAAAATGATGCCAAGTTCCTTTTGTAACTTACTTACTTACTTACTTTAAATTAAAATAAGATATAGTTACCCTCTTAATGACATAAGCTTCCTATTTATTTAACCACCACGATCCCTATGTCCTGCACATAGCATTCCTTTTATATTTTTCATATCACTTATGCCTCTCCCATTTGCCCGATGTCATATGGCTGTCTCTCGGATATTTTTAGCAATCATGGCAAATCAAAACAAACGTCAAACGATTTGCTTTATAGCCTTCGCCTCAGACCGAGACTGCAGTGATTTGCCTGGGGAATATACAGCGGCGAGTCCTTCATTTTTATTATTCTACCCCCATGAGGTCCCGCTGTCCCCCGTGCCATGCAGCAGCAGCAGCAGCAGCAGAAGAAGGGGTGCAACATATGCGCGCTTCATAAAGTGCCCACCGCTCCTGTTCCTCTTTCTGTCTTCCTCTTGCCGGGTGCATGCCAAATGCCAAAAGGACGAGGATGAGGATGAGTATGAGGACGAGATGCAGTCAAGTCGTGCGCCAGCTGAGAGCGCAATTTGGTAGAACAATACGATACGTATACGCCCTGTTGTTCGCTGTCTTCTTTTGGTTCTGCACTAAGGGAAAAGTATAAGGGAAATTGTATATATTACCAAGCCAAAATAATAATAAAATAGTTATAAATAATGAATAATAAATAAGTAAAAGGAGAGGGAAGAAATTCAATTAAAATATTAAAAAATATGAAATTTTTTACCAAAAATAACAGTAATAGAAATAAAGTAGAATTGACTACATAGGGGGATACTAATTAAGCATTTTAACTATTTTTTTGGTTTAAAAGAACAATAAATACCTGCAGCTCAGCTCTCTTTTTTCTTCCTGTGTAACTGCTACTGGCATTTAGAAACGCCTTTGTCTTGGCTTTGGTCTTGCGCCTGCCTTTCTTTCTGCCAAATGCGCCATATACATATATATATATATATATATATATATATATTTTTGTAGGTTTATGTCTTCGTTTTCTAGCAAATATTTCCATAGAGCCGGCGAGCGAGACAATAATGCATATGTCGGCTCCCGTTGTCGTTTTGTTTTATTGCATATTTATTTTTTATAGCGAAAGTAGCAAAATATAAATCGTTGTAACGCCGTGTGTGGGCCACAGTTTTTTGGCCCTCTTATTTCTCTATTCTTTTTTTTTTTGGCAAGAGCACAGAGCACACAGTAACACACACACACAACAGACATGAGCTCTGCCAATCGCATATGGGCCTCATACAAAAGCACACGGGCAGAGAGTATCCTGTTTGGAATTAAGTCCTCGTTGCGCTTTTTGCCGGAGCCAGTGGATCCAAAAGAGTTGGAGATGTTGGTGGTGGTGTTGCCGCTCTTGTTGGGCCAACCAGCAGAATTCAATCATGAAAGTTTTTCAATAATCCGCTTTGCCCCGATTGCATTTCAATTTGCCATCATTTTGGCGCAAAAACTTAATTTTCCACCAATTAGTTTTCCGGCCAGAAGTTGGGGAGAAGGCTCGTAATTGATGTGTGTGTGTGTGTGTGTGTGTGTCCCGGGACATTTGCACTTTGAGGAGATTGCGATCGCAGCCCAAAAAATAATAGTTTATGATGCAAATTAACAAGTTTTTGTGGTCAGAAATTGCTTTTTGACTTGATTAGTGCTTCCTTGATTTATGTTTAAGAATTATGTGGAAGTTGGGAGAGGATAAGAGCAGCTAAAAGGAAAGAAAAAATTAATTCAAATGGTTGTAATAATTATAAAATATATTTAATATAAAATATTTATAAAATAGACCTACAATTTTTAGAAAATGTAAGTTAAAATTAATTTCTTTACCAAGGTTTTCCAGAGAATGTTGCTATTTAACGGAAACAATTTAGAAAACTCTTTTCATGCTTATAATTCAGAAAGTAAATAACTAATTTTAAGTCCTCTAAGTTTCCTTAAATGCTTAAGTAATTGGCAATACTTAAAGGGGTCTAGGTGTGAGGACCAGCTTAATCCCAATGACCTCTGCTTTGCCCTGTCTTGGCTGTTATTTTAATGGCCTTTCCGGGCATCATATGGCGCTCAAAAAGTCATTGAGCATTTTTATTGATCCCCCAGCGCACACACACACTATCCACACACCAAGCACCCGCCACACACACACACACAGCCACAGAGGCACCGACACCTGACGACAGGCGAAGCGGAATGGCCGCCAAAGTGAGCTTCGATAATGCTAATTTTATTCAAAGGTTATGCCATTACAATCCAGTGCTGCAGCCGGGGCCAAAAGCTGGCCAGCAGACAGGACGAGAACGAGGACGTGGACGTGGACGAGGCTGAGCGGAGATATAGGAGCGACAGGAGCAGAAGATATGGCAATCGCTGGACGAGGAGCGATGAAGATGGAATGCAAGTACGTGAAAAAATTCACGAAAAATTACGAGACTTGCAGTGCGCGCAAGGCTGATGCACACAAAATTGCAAATCGTGGCCGGAACGAAGGCGAGGACCACCGCCGCCGCCGCCGCCAGATGAGGCCAAAAACGAAGGAAGGAGCAACGGATCCGGTCTCGGATTCACAGCCGGATCCGGAGAAACAGTCTCGGCCAGGAGAAAGGCCAAAAGGAGATAAAGAGGAGCAAGGTGGCGCATCCGAAGGGAGGTAAACCTCGCCATGCAGCATTTATTGCCAGCGAAGCGTATTTGGCACATTTGATGCGGCGCATAATGGGGAACGCCATTAAATGTCCATTGACATGGCAGCCCAGGTCCACTGGCCAGCACAGTGGGGCAAGGTGGGTTACAAAATTGGTGAACTTTTAATTCATTTAAAACTATATTATGCTGTATTTAAGCAGCAAATAAAAATATTTAGAAATAGCAAACATTTCCTGCTATTTTGTACAATTAATACATTTATTTAACAATTTTTTTTATTATTTCCTTGGGTAAAATTATTAAAAATACATATATAAAATGTTATTTATTTATTATTGCTTCCAACCCCTTTAGATTTTTTCTAGAATAATGTATTTTATTTTATTTAAACATTTTCTTTTCTTGAAATGTTTTATTTTTTTTAAGAAGTCTATTAATAACTTAAAGATAATTAAATAAATTTCCCTAACAAATCCATTGGCTTGAAGTATTTTATTTAATATTTTAAAAAGCATATTATTTAATTATTACCTATTTAATAAATACTCCAATCTTCTTTCATTTTATTTATTATTTTACTCATTTTATTAATATTTTACGTATTTTTATTTATTTATAAATTATTTAATAAATTTTAAAAATCCTTTTATTTATTTAAAACCTATTTACAAAATTTCCCCAACTCCTACAATGACTTCAAATAGTTTTTAGCCCATTTTGAACCACTGTGCTGGCCGTGTTGGACAGTGGTGCAGCGGTGGCGCATCGCAAATCGCAAATCGAATGCGAAACGAGCGTAAATCGTGACCAGCAAGGATCTGCTTAGTTTTCTTATTAGCTGCGATTACATTTTATGTTTGTTGTTGGGTCAACATGGCGTATACTTCACTTCACTTGGCTAGAACGGGCATCTCAGTGTGTGTGTGTGTGTGTGTGCATTATGTACAGTTTGTACGCTTAACCAAAGTCGCAGTTGTTTTTCAGCAGCTGCACTTGTTGGTTTTGCACTTTGCTGGCAACGATTTCTCCCAGTTTCCTTTCTCCTTTTTTCCATCTGGTTTTTCCTTCGCTTATATATTTTTCTTACTTTATTTTTTTTTTTTTTGCTGTACGTGGCCAAGTTGCAAAATGTCGAAAGTCGTCGTCGCATCAAATATGTTGAAAAGCAATTGGCAGGCGTTGCTTTGCCCGCCTTTACCCGGCGTTGCCCCCGCTTTTACCCGCTTTTCCCCAGCTTTTCCAGCTTGTCTACTAATGCGCTGCTGTTGGAATTTCTTCATTGAGTACGTGCATTAAATTTCAAATCACAAAGAAAAATTCCTCCACACTGGCTGGCCGAAAATTAAATGCATTTCCAGCCGTTGCATACTTGCAGGCGCGCGCGTTCGACTGTGCGGCAATTTATGGAGGGCTCTGAGGAGTCTGAGTCGGAGTCCGAGTCGATTTCCTCCGCCTTCTCCCCTTTTTAATTGCTCGCCTGATTTGTAAGGGAAATACTCGTATGGGTCGCATGATTGCGGAAATCAATTTCCTGCGCTTTTCCACTGCCAACCGCAATCGGTAGACAAAACAAAGAGACATTCAACTGCAGCAATGCATATCAATTGCCGCTGACAATTTCAAATAGAAAACGTCTCAGCCATGCCAAAACAAATGAATGAATAACAACAAGGACGAGGCTGAGGAGCGGCAAACAAGGACACCAAACGCTGCCTGTCATCGACAAGCTGCAAAACAAAGTTTTGTGGAGAAAAAAAAGGGGAGGAAAGTCAGTAGGAGAGGAAATATGGTTTACCCTGTAATACCTTAATATTAAAGGCGCAGAAATTTAAATAATATTTTAACTAAAAATATAAATACGAGTAGAATAAGGCACATATATTTTATATTTTTATTATAATGATATTGATTTGTTTTCTCATATTTTGTGGTATTTTTACAACATTCTTTAACCAAATATTCTCGCATTTTATTTATTTATTTAATTCAACCGAATATAGCTCGCAAAACCCCCCCACATCCAGGGTACCAACCAACATTGAAATGTAACTGCAATTGAGTTTTCGGCTCCCCTCCCCCCTTTACTAACCCAACCAGTTGCTGTCGATTTGCTTTTCTTTTCTATTATTTTTTTCCATTGTCAACTGTCAATGAGTTTTCAATTGCCGCCAACTTGCATGTTTGAAGATGTCCCTCCATTGCAGCCAGCCAGCCAGCCAGCTAGCGAGTCCTGAGCCGCCAATTGGGTTTGGTTCTTGCTTTTGACAGTCTTCCAGGCTCACTCCCCCCATTCTGCCGCCTGCCGCCACACCACACCCACTTAAACCCCCTAAAGACCCTGTCATCGGCAGTCCTTGTGGGAGAGCAGCTAATTCGCTTGTTTGTGGTTGCGATGGCAAAAAGAACAGAGAAAAGATGTCTTTGTTTTGACAGCATGGGGGGGAGGGGTAAAAAAAACGACCCCAGAATAGTAAGGAGGCGTGGCAGCAGTAGAGGATTCCGATGGTGATGATATGACCAACCTTCAGTCAACTCCCGATATCGCTTTACCATCCGTACAAGTGTCATCGAATGATAAATGGTCGCGAATTTGTTAGAATATCGCGTGATGGCTGGCAACTCTTTCCCAGTAGGTGTTGAAATAGGGCGGTGACACGCCCTTTTCTATTTAAATATGAAATGGAAACTCGTTCGATAGGATGACATTATGTTTGAAAGGAAACTACTACCAAGTGTCTCTTCAAAGGGTTAAGAAAGGCATACAAAAGTGTCATATGGAAGGGTTTATACATAAATATACTTTAAAGGTTCATAAAATTCCTATATAAGGAAAATAGCTCAACATATTTCCTAAAATGTAAATATAAGATTCCCCTGAGCTTTACTATTTTTAAATAATTTAAAATACATATTTAAGCGATCCAAAATAGTAACAGGAACACCTGCAAATCAATCAGGTTCTGTAATGAAAAAACCCAACATTATTGAACATATTTCACCACTGCCTGCGGCATTTACTTACCCCAATTCAACGGATATTGGCTAAATTTTTGCATAGATATTTCCGCAGCAGCTGTGCCAACCTGCGGCCAACATCTGCTCCACAAAAAGCCCCCTCAAAAAAAAAGAGGGGACGGAGGCCTACGATTGTAACTGCTTATTGTTTGCTGCACTCGCATTTCCAATTCCCATTTCCAAACAAATGAAAGGCTGAAGGAAGCCCGGTGCCGTGCAAAAATTTTCAATTGAAACCCATTGATGAGTCTATATCTTTCTTCTCATTTTTTTTTGTGTGTGTTTTTGGATTTCGCATATGTTTGTGTCAGCAGTGCCAGCGGGTGGGCCCCCTGCGGATGGCGGAACTGGGGCAGGAGCTCGGTCCGCAGCAGTACCCTTGGTGACATTCGCGGAACGGACGCCCACGTAGAAGCAATTAATTGGGGGAAAAAAAAAAAGAAATGTGCAAATAGAGTGGCGCGCCTGAATGCAGGACGAGATCCCTTCCGCGGTACCAGGTGGCTTCTGTTGACTTAACCTCCATTCTCGCAACCCATTTCATGCCCATTTTCATGGGCATCCTCGTGGCGAGTTTCCATTGCTTAAAGTCCCTCGGTGGCTGTCTTCCTACAATGACAAAAAAAAAAAAACTTGACTTGTCTTTCTGAAATGTCATTTGTTGCTGCTAATAGCCGAACATTTAGCATGTTTCTGCGCCTTTTTTGGGGTATTACTTCTCTTTGGAGAGGCTTAAAAGAATCGAAATAAATAAATAAATGTTTAAATATTAGATTTAACGAACTTCTGGATCCTTTTCTTCCATATTTTGCGCCAAATCTTATATTAAGTTCCACTTTAATTTCATGTTTTCAAAATTCTCCAAGTTTTTTCTTATAGTGATGTAACAAGCTGTTTATTCTCAAACCGATAACAATATTTAGATGACTCTGTGATAGCTCGATTACCTCATTCGATGGCTAATATTCGAATATATTATTTATTATATTTATATTTAATATTTATATTTATTTGAAGCGCCAAAAAATATAATCGGATCAATTTTAATGTAATATTTTGTAATAGTTAAATTCTTAATAATTCACAATAATTCTTGCGCTAAAGGCGTGAGCTTATACTATCGTTAACTTCCGCAATAGAGATGGCACAATGCAATAACTTAAACATAAAATGATTAAAAAAAGCTAGCCACATTAATTTTGTTAATTGAATAAAGATAATAAATTATATTTGTTACATTTGCTTGGGTTTTAGAGTAATTTAATCCAGTACACAAGATGATTAATAAAATTACTCAGTTTCTAGGAATATAAACAGATTTCCAAGAGTATCCCAGCTTCCTTGGATGCCCCAATTTTCCGCCATCCAACTCCTTTGGCCAGTGGAATGCAGTTTCCCGATGAGAGTGGGTAAAATTAGGGCGTTCCCCGAACTTTTCGTCGCTGTCAATGGCTTTTGTCTCGTGGCGCGCTAAAACTTTTCTAATTAAGTGGCAACGCCGGGCGGCACGAATACGTTTAGAGTGGCCGGAAAGAAGGGGGCTGCTGCCAGGGATCAGGGGGCGTGGCCGGGGGTTCTGGCCACTTGTCCAGTTGGCCTACGAGAGCGGTCGCATTACAATAAACTGTTATGGGTGGACTTTTAATGACCAGCTGGCTGTCGCTGCTGCTGCTGCTGCTCCTGCTGCTGCTTTTCCTTCGCTTTTCTCTGTTGCATTTTCCTCGGTGGGCGTTCGGAAAAATGGGGGCGTGTTAATGGTTATCGCTGTTGTTGTTGCGGTTGGCCAGCATTAGTTACAAAATGTCGTTAGCCAAATTATTTGCCATGTTGGCGGAAAAATTTTTATGGTTTTTATCAGAGAGAGAGAGAGAGAGGGGAACGAGAATGCCGGGGATTTGGGGGGCATTTCAGAGAGCCTTGCACGACTAATTGCAGTTGAAATTTTGTTTTATGCGCACGCGGCACATTAAGTTTTATATGTTTTAATGTTGTCCCCCCCACAGCAAGGGGGCTAGAATTTAACTAGCAAACTGTTAAGCCTGATAATTAACTTGAGCCCAGTTATGGTCACCGGAAATATGACATTAGGAAAGTGCTCGAAAAGTGGGCGAAATCTTATCGCCAGACGTTTTATGATGCACTTAAATGATTTCGAGGGTGGAAATCTGGCTGAGGCTCTTAAAAGCCAAGCTGAAGTGATTAAAAATATTACTTTATGTGGTTTCAATCGATTAATAGCCATTAATTATGATAAGTGATTGCGTTCAGGGGTGAACAGAAACTGCTTTCGCTTGAAAATACAATATACAAGTAGAAAATAAGTACTTAAACGTAATCTACATTTTATTAAAGAAATAATATAAAAGAATTTAGCTTTTTTTAATAATAAAAATAATAATAATAATAATAACACTAATACATAGAATTTAATAATATAAAATAATAATATATTGAAAAATGAATTAATTTAGCTTTTAGCTTTTTTTTTTTCAAATAAAGCAAGGCGGCAGCACTGCTCAAAGGCGATTATTAAGTTAGCTGGCAACGCCATAAAAGCTGCATAACAAGTTGGCAGGGCTGCTCCACCATTTTTTCCTTACTCAACTGACTTTTGGCGACAAGACAAGGAAAACGAATAAAAAATCTTAATATGAAGATTAAAAAAGAGAAAGACGCTATCGAGGATGAGCAGGGCAAGTTCAACTGGATCAAATCGGAGCCGCCCGAGGAGGAGTCCAAAGTCACCGAGAAGACGCCGGACAAGGACCACGTGCTTTTGGCCAAGCGGGCAGGTGCGCATGAGCAGCGCAATTTCAACTGGATCAAATCTGAGCCACCCGAGACGGAGTCCAAGGTCAGCCTACAGCCCTCTAATTCCGCCGAGAAGTTGAATAACCAGATCCGCGAGGTGTTGGCCAAGCGGGCAGGCGAGCATGAGCAGCGCAATTTCAACGGGATCAAATCTGAGCCGCCCGAGAAGAAGACCCAGCTCAGCCAAAAGACCTCGAAGCTTGCCGAGAAGATGCAGGACCAGGTCCGCAAGCTGTTGGTCCCAAAAAAGGTGACCACTACGATGGAGAACCAGTCCTTCAACGACAACGGCTACGGGTCCCCCGAAAAGGACGAATCCAAGAAACTGGATCCCAAAGGAATGCCGTCGATGGACCTGGTCGCCAAAAGGGAGCGACTCAAGGAGATCTTTAAACGAGACCACGAGAAGGATCTTATGCGGAGAACCCGCTGCAAGTCCCTTGGACCGACTAAGTTGACAATCCGCCAGCGGTGTGTCTCACGCTGCAAGTCCCTGGCACCAACCACAGCGAGGCTCAGGAACGCCAACTCCATTGTGACGCAAAAGAACACCTTCAACTCATCGCGACCAGCGTCCAATAAGGACAAGGAGTCTGCGGCGAAGAGGGCACCGGAGGCGGATCAGCGCCGGACCAAGGAGGTCAACGCCGCCAATTCTAAGCACTTTCGGGAATCCAGAGAGGAGAACCGAGGTGCAGAGGGGTATCCACGCCGTCCTAAGGAGCATACTGGACAGCGGAGGCGCTCACGCAGCGCAAGCCGATCGTCGTCTTTGAAAGACAAGGACTTAACGGCCAAAGAGAAGGTTCTAAGGGAGTATCAGCGTCGGGACAAGGTAAAACCGTACTCAAGTTATTCCTCTTATCGAAGCATTCGCAGGGCATCCCGCTCACCGCCTATCGTAAGGAAGTCCAAGGAGACTGGGGCGGAGAAGCGCATGGCGGAGGAGTACCGGCGCCGAGGCAAGGAGAACAAGGGAACCAGTGTCAAGCCAAATCGGAATCCTTGGATTTCCCGCAGCCCATCCCGATCACCGGCCTCGAAGGATAGAGGATCTGTGGCGAGGCGGTCATCGGTTGAGAACCAGAGTCAGTCTAAAAGGAATTATAGCGCCAATTTCAAGCCCACTCGGAATCAAAGGAAGTCTCGCAGCGCATCCCGATCCCCGTGCAAGAAGACCAAGGGATCCGGGGCTGAGAAGGACCATTATTCGTATACTCACAAGCGGAGGATCTCCCCCAGCCCATCCCGATCGCCGTTAGTCGCAAAGTCCAAGAAGGCCAAGGGGTCCGTGAAAGAGAAGAGTAATGCGGAGAAGGACCAGCGTCAGTCTAAAAAGAACAATGGCACCAAGGGATCCGCGGCAGAGAAGCGGGATGTGGAGATGGCCAGTTCTTCGTATAATCCCAAGCGTAGGCTTAGCCGCAGCCCATCAAGATCAACGAGCGTCGCCAAGCCCAAAAAGGCAAAGGAGTCCGCGACGGAGGAGAAGGACCGGCGTCAGGCCAAGGAGAAAATGTCAGCTCAAGCATCGACCAAGGCTTTGAAGCAGCGAGAGAGCGAGAAGTCAAGGGCGGTTCCGGGAAAGAAGAAAGAGCCACAGCCAGCCCTTGATACTCACTCGGAGAGAACAAAGAAGGGATCGGAGAGGATGACCTCCACCCCGGAGCAGTGTGCCCAGCGGAAGAAGCCTCAGGGGGAGCAGTGTGCCCAGCGGAAGAAGCCTCAGGGGGAGCAGTGTGCCCAGCGGAAGAAGGTAAAGGAGAGCGAGAAGCCGAAGGCGGTTCCATCGAAGAAGAAAAAGAATCGATCTGTAGGCATTCAGTGCACGCTGGATACTCATCCGGAGAGTCCAAAGAAGGGATCGGAGATGGTGACCTCCGCCCGGGAGCAGTGTGCCCAGCAGAAGAAGCCTCAGGGGGAGCAGTGTGTCCAGAGGAAGAAGACAACCGAAAGCAAGATGTCAAAGGCGGCTCCAGCGAAGAAGAAGAATCGCTGAATCGATCGGATCCCAGTATTCCCCAGAAAGTTACATGGAGATGAGAAAAGGAGAATCAGATTGGTTATAATTTTTTTTAAGTAATTTATTACCATGTAAAATATCTATAAACTCATCCAATTGTCATTTAACATTTCCCCTCATAAATATAACATCTACTAACTCATCCATATTTCATTGCTATCTTTCATAAATATTTCACCATGCGGGATGTAAAACCTTTGGTTTCAGTATAAAACTTGGCCGCACCACCTTGATTGTCTATCCAAAAGCAGCGGAATCGGCTTGGATTCGTAAGCCAAAAGGCTTTAAATATTTAACCGCTGCTGCATGCGGCGCCCGTTTTCCACGAACCGTTGTTGGCCTTTTATTGCCGGCGTTCCTGGCTGGCGGAAAACCGCATGCTGTTGTAGATTAAGCCACAAGACTTTGCCAGAAATTCACTCCAATAACAGCAGCAGCACATGCACATGCAGAAGGAGCTCTATTTATAGTTTGATGTTGGATTTTATTTGCAGTGTTTTGCCTTTTTTTTGTACCCAGCCCCCACCGTGTGTACCACGATTAAAGCGAAAAGGTCGGACGGACTGTGTGGCCTGGAATTTATATTATTGCATGCCGGGGACTGACGCTAACCCGGCTCGAATTTCCCCTCGAATTTTCCAACCTTTTGTGGGGGGTTCGCTTTTGTGTTTCGGAGAGGAGCGAACAAATCGCAACATTACAGCTCCATGTTGTATCGGTTTTTTATTGATATTTGCGGCATACAATTGTTGCGCTCTTGGCTGGATTTTGAATTTGTGTGTAGTACACCTTTTGGCCTTGTTAACCCTGCGAAGCTGCGAACTCTGTCTATTCGCTGCGCTGGCCCATCGGCATATTTATGGGTTCAGCTCGAAGTAACTTAATTAAGGCCCGCTCACCTGTCAAGGGATCATCCTTCAAAGGGCTTGCTGAAAACAGTGGGCAAAAAGGAGGAGAGATTGCTGGAAAAAGACTAACCTGAAAGTAAGGGGTTCTTAAAAATGTTGTAATACATCTTAGGGCTTTAAAAAATATTTTAAAAATTATTATTTGGTTTACATTTTACGTGAAGTTTCATTTATAATAAGTAACAAGTATAAGGATGCCTAAAACCTTGCACAAATATTTCTCCCAGCGTACGAAGAGCAATTTTCAGGCCAGGAAAAACGTGATGCCATTCGATTTTTTGCCAGCTTAAAAAGTCATTCATCAATTAAATCGGCACATTCATCAAAACAATTTCCCCCATGTTGGTGTCAGCATGGCTTCACTGTGGCCACGTCAATCGAGCGCACGTGTGAGTTGGACTACTGTATTGGGTGGACTTCTCCTACATGTATGTACATACATATGAACGTATGTGAAATGGGCCTCTGACTTTTGGCATTTCATTAGTCCGGCGACGGATTATGAAGGGCCATGAATGTCGAGTGTCAGAGTGCTCCGAGGTCAACTGTTCTGGGCTTGTCAAAAGCGAATTTTTTTTGATTTCTTTGCCAAAATTGATGGAGAGGTTTGTCGATTGGCGGAGGGAGTGAGTGAGTAAGAGCGGGTTTCATTGGAACTTATTGAAACTTTAAGTTACGGATGTGTACGTGATGTGAAGGAGTCCCATTAGCATGCCACGGATCATTTTTCATTTCGTGTTCTAGACAAAGAAAAACTTGTTTTCCACGCATTTTTTTTTCCTTTTGCTTTTGCTGCTGTGCGAAGTCCTTAAGGACTTCACACTTAATTGCTTTTTCACGCCTCTCGCCACCCGGAAGGAATATTTAATACTCCCTGACGTTCCGACGTTCCGCCATTGACGGCCGCCACTGACAGCAGCTGTCAGCTCAGTTTGTATTCACGGCGAAGACAGCGCGCCCCCCACCCCCCAGTCACTAGCATCCTTACCCCCCCGCCGCCCGTCACGTCCATGGCCTGCAAATTGCTCATTTCAAGGCTAATTTGTTAGCATATATAGACACGAGAAAGGACAAAAGGTAAGGGGAGGGGGGCACAGTGCACAGTGAAAAATATGCAGGAATGCAGCCAGGATCATGGAAAAAATCTAATAGAGCTGCATGAAATCATTGCCTACTTTTGGGTGGATTAAAAAATATTAAAAAAATATTTCACAATAAATAAATTTCAAGGTGCAATCGCTGATAACTTCTCTCTGTGTAAACCCCCAAAGACAGCGCATAACTTGTCCGCCAAGGTGGACCAAATTTGTCAGGCAACAGATGCACAGCCACCCCCCACCACGCCTTGCACTTAATTACAGCGCAGTGTCAGCTAAATAAATTTATTTACATAATTTTAATTAAACAAGCAAACGGAAACTGTCACCCCAAAAATCAGCCTGCCTGTCAGGGTCAAGCATGCGTCCCCCGGCATCCGCCCAGGACTGTCACTCACAAGGTGTCGGTGGTGGTAAGAGGACGTCACCAATCTGTGGCAATCCAGCAATCCTGCGGCCGCCGTCCTGAGGCTTCTTTTTTTTCCAGGGGTGGATCTGTTGCCAATTTTGGTGTGCTTAACGATATAATTAGATTGTTTTGTGGATGGCGCTTTTTTCTGCTGCTGCTTTGTGTTGCTCACCAACTGTGATTTTCAATATGCCAGGAAGACAGGTGAATTTCAGCCCCCTAGCCTCTGCCATCTGATGTTTCCTTTCCCTTCCTTTGTTTTTTTTTTCTTGGTACTGCCGCTGTGTGTGTGTGTGTGTTTGTGGAAGTTGCGGCAAATTGGGGTGACAAACCTCATTAATTACAAATGACTTCATTTCTTTTGTTTAGCGAGCATTCGGGGGATTCCCATTCAGCGAGTCTCTGAGGTGTGAAGTGTGTGTGTGTCTGTGTGTGTTTGTGTGTTGTGGGTGAGTGTGTTGTGACAGCTGAGGGGCAGAGGGCATTGGATATATTTTCCATGGAAATGGTAGCCAATTATCATGTTGATGGGAAGTTTAGTTGGACGAGCCCTGGGCCAAAAATGCCTGGACTTTTGGGGATGTTTGCTGGCATAATACCATAAGATTTAACGGGGTCCTTTGGTGGTATCTAAATAAAAGCATTAAAAAAGATTTCGTAGCACATTAAGTGCAGAAATAATTAAATGTTAAGCGCATAAAAATATTTATATATATAATTAAAAAGGGGATATTAGCTTGAATGTTTAGTATGTATAAGAATTAATTTTATGTAGCTTGGAAGTGCTCAAGAAATCTCTAGATGTTTGAAATCATTTAATAGGGTGTCTAAAAGTATGCAATGCTTTTTTAAAGTATCAATTTCACCCTGCATTTGTTTTGTATATAGTTTGGATATTACATTAATTAATTCATTCATTATACCCTTGCAGAGGGTATTATAGTTTTGCCATGATGTTTGCAACGCAGTGAAGGAGTCA